>JAUZST010063306.1:0-22867 GCA_034779995.1 Parotocinclus haroldoi | reverse complement strand
ACTAAAAAAACATATATATATATATATATATATATATATATATATATATATATATAGTAGCACTGTTGACACCCCTGGGGAGCAAGGGGTCAGAAATTTGAGTTTTGTGCAAAATAGTCTTTTACATGATATATAAGTAATGCTTTAGTGTAACATACTTATGTGTGTGTGATATAAATTATCATTTTAGACATGTTTGTGCTATACTGTGCATGTGTTATGTGATGTCTGTATTTAATACGTGTGCTTTTGTGTAGATTTAGTGGAATGAGTAATATATATACCACATACTGTATGTATCAATTGTAAGGTAAGGTATTTATTCCTTGGGGCCTCTATTAACCATACAGGGTGAAATGAGTATCCCAGTATCACGCTGGCCCTGCAATATTCTGCAATATTCTGCAATATTCCCCTGTACTCCAAAGCGTTAACTGACTTTTCACAGTAAAAGGCTCCCCACACCAGTTACTTCTCACCAGATCTTTAAAGTCCCCAGTCTGGAGCACGACCACTCAACTCAAATCAACGTTCATTATTTGACACAACTCTGGTGAATCCATTCTTAATCAAACATCATTCTATAAAAAACTGCACCCTGTCTTCCCCAGACAGATTTTAAACACATAGTCCAGAGAGAAAACCTCAATAAGACAGCTTTAATTAACACATTTTAACCTTGTTTTCTGGGGTCATTTTGAGTTTGACTAATTTTGTGCCAAAAATTGTACATACTGTACATACTATATATCAGGATGCATGTTGGAATTGGTTTGACACTTCTAATGTTTCCACAAAGGAGTCATATCTGTTTAGCACACATGGCTTACTCAAGCTTTGCAGAGAATAAGCTCATAACGTATTTCTCCATGTTTTAAAGCATATGTGTATATAAGCTGGACACTTCAACTGAGACACTCTAGTGTAAATTGGAAAATCTCATAGCTCAATTTACTTCTTAATGGTTTGCATACATGTGTTGTATTTAAGTTTGTGTTCACTGACAATTTCAAAACTTCAAATGATTAGATGTGTCCATTCCGAAACTATGACTCCATTTACATTTGCATTTAGCCATTTAGTAGACACCCTTATCTAGAGTGACTTGCAATGGATGCAGTCTTACAATCTAACCAATTGTGGGTTTAGGGCCTTACTCATGGGTCCAAGTAGCAGGCTGGTAGATGTGGGATGTGAATCCCAGGACATTTCTGGTCCACAATGCAGTACTTTAGCTTCTAAGCCACAACAGTCTATGCTCATTAAAGGAGTAAGTAGTCTAGGCGAGGGCAAAAGTTAACCATAATTTGGTCTTTTTCATGTTCTGCTACATCAGGTAAGCTTGGTACATTAAATCGGGAGTGTTTGTTCTTGGAAATCACTTTGTTTTATAACTCAATTTGGATACAATGGACATAAGAACATTATGTATGTAAGTATGTAAGGAGAAACACCATCACAAATGGGCACAGTTTAAAAATACTGATATAATAAGGACATGTTTCAAAAGTGCAAATGGTTCAAAACTGATAGCAGGTCCTCGCAGTAATAGCTAAACCATAAAAAAACTTGTTAAATGAGGATAAGGTTAAGCTTATGATTACATGTAACTACAGCATTAATATGCCAAAGTAATCATTATGTCAGTGAAAAGTCTCTAAAACACACATATACCATGATTGTTTGTGTGAGGGTAAGAGAGAGAAAGTGAGAGAGAGGGAGAGAGAAAGGGAGAGAGTGGGAAAGAAAGATACAGGGGGCCACCAATTGCACACACAAAGATGTACTTCTCTTAATGAGCTCTCACCAGCCATTTAAAAGCAATGCCCAGCTTTTAAAAATCAGCATATGGTGCATTTTTGCATCCCGAGAGAAAGAACAAAACAACACAAAAACTCAGATGGACAAGGCCAAGCAGATGTTCATACTTTTATCTGCTACAGTGGTGATGGCTGATTATGATGATAGCTGTGAAGCAAATTAATCACCTCACAATGAAAACTGATCTTACACTAACTTTGATCATTAGAGTGATTTATCTTTAATCTGTGTAAATATAATTCATAGATTCAAATCACAACTGCGCACATCTTGCCCACAACTCTAACCCCAAGTTCTGTCCTTTATTACATACATACTGATTAATAGGGTAATAATTGTGAAAAATAAGCTCACTGGACAAAAAACAGTCGAATCTGACTAAAACTGCTCTAATTAATGCGTATTAATGTATTCGTGTTATCTCTCACAATCTGGCAGATTTAGCAGCGTGTTGGTGGGTTTCATTACTGCAGCATCATGGCAGCATCTCTTCTCTGCTCTGTAGGTTAGAAAATGGAGTCAAGTGACCTTGAGTTTGTGAAAGGCGCTATCTAAGTTTACCTTAGTTAGCTTAGTTAGCTATTTAAGTTTAACTTTATTCTTCTTCTTCTTCTTCTTCTTCTTCTTATTATTATTATTATTATTATTATTATTATTATTATTATTATTAATATTATGAAATAAGGGGCCAGCACTTGAGTGGGTAGCCACTGTCACCTATAGAAATGGTGCCAGAATAAAGCTGTTATCATATTATTGGACTCTATTGCTTGGAAACGTGCTTAAAGCCATTACATATAACATTTTTCTTTTTAACTTACCAAGAATTCAACCATCTGGTACAGCTCCAATTTTAAGCCAAACCCATAGACTGCTGTTCCTCAGAATAAACTCATTGTCATGTTAACAGCATAAAGTTGTGTTGAACCAGGCCATGGAGCAACCATGGTTAAAACCATGGTCATATCACAAATAATTTGTATGTTGATCGAGTGAAACTGCTTTCGACTAATGGAATCAGCCTCATTCTGGCTCTGATTACATTTGGGAAACCAGCCACTGCTATAAATTGCACTTTTATGTTAACATGTTCATTCGTGGAATAAGGAAATCTGATGTAATCTGTCTGGCCAATCGGATTATGCTAGTCAATACGATTAGCATTATCAAGCTTAATGATGATTTAAGATACTCCTGACCTGTTCACCAATTCTCTCTGAAAGCTACCAGCTGCCAGGAATCTAAGGGTTATAAATACCTGTACGTGGACCCGATTCCTGTGATGTTGGCCTCTCTAAATAACAATTCCGCAAGGCTGGCTCATGGAAACCTAAATAGGCTGATTAACCAGTCATCATTGTTTGCAAAGAAACCTTCATGGTCACTAGAGATACATTGTCGCCAAATTTTTCAGTTGGCTAGATCTTTGTGTAATGCCAGAAATGCCATCATGACAGATAATGCTGATAATTATCTGCAATTATCTGCAGCTATCTTTATTGTTTTTCTTATTTGTTGTAATAATAATGGCAATGGTAATAATAATAATAATAATAATAATAATAATAATAATAATAGCAACAACAACAACAAGCAACAATAATAATAAGCTTTATATATCTCACCTGTAGATTTTGAAATTGTTAGTTAACACAATATAGAAACACTAATAAACAGGCTATAAAAGTGAAATGAGTTACAGCGCGACATACACAAGCTAGTGTAAAAATAATAGCGCATACAGTACATATCAAGTAGAATAAGATACAGCAAGCATTCAAACTTGCATTCAAGCATTCAAACATACAGACAAATATTTATTTGTGTAATTCTTTTGTATGTAAATGTAATGTAATTGAATATTGTCTTGCAATTCGACCATTACCACATGATGCTGCTTTATGGATGCCTCAAACCTTGCATAAATGTCTGCCTGTTTTCACACCAAGTATTTCTGTGTAGATCACAATTTTTTTGTGTGACATATCGCGTATGCACATTTCAGGGTGCTTTTGTGCTTACGCACCCTTTATAACTGAGGCCCCACATCTTTAAATTGTGATTTATCAGTTCACACAATTCTGCTGAACTCATCTGAACCAAATTTGCAGCAATCGCATTTTTTTTAAGTTTTACACACAAAATCGGGATTAGACAATCTTAGGTTATTGTTCTTCCTGAATTACTCTTCTGGCAGGTTTTGAAGGCAAATTTCCTGTCTTTAAGAGTTGTGAATTTCAGCAGGTGCTCATTTTCGCTTGAACATTCTTTGGGCCTTCCAGATAGTAACAATACCAGTTGATTTCTTAATAGTATAATATATTGATAGTGAAACAATGATTCACTGTTTCTTAGGGAAATTATAAATTCAGAATATCTGAACCATTGTAGTAAAAGTCTTGTAAGTCTTGTAAGTACCTGAGAAGCTGCAGTTTGCCTGTTTTTTCCCAAAAGGGTGTACATATTAAATAAAAACAATATTAAGCAACTCTTGAAAGTGCAATCAAACTTCTGGACACTCACTGACATTTTGAAGCAGCAGCCTTTACGTCAGCCAGCCACAAATCAGGCAATTATGAATCACGTACAGTTTGAAGGAACATGAAAGAGGAACTGAAATTGATGAGTAAATTACAGGGCAGATTGGGCCATCGGGTGAAAACCCAGATGAAAGGAGTATTAGAGTCAGAGCAGGCATGAAGCCTAGCGTTAATGACAGGATCTTCTAGCAGATAGATGACTTCCTCTGACCCAACTCTTCTTGGCTGCATCTCATAGTTGAGGCTGCAGTCTAGATATGCAGCTCACCAGAAGTACTGCACACTCTTCAGTGTTTATCACAAAACAAGACAATATAACAAGACTGTATGGCCACCTCACGTTTCCTGCCACCACAGTTCACAGGGTCTGCATTATGTGATAAGGGTCTGCATTATGTGCAATGCTAAAGGAGGTGAAACAGAACCCAAGGGCCAAGATCGCATTTAATTGTGAGTCTGTCAGTGTCCCTGTCCTGGACTGTAACATCCCTTAATGGTCCTTGTTTTTTTTCAGTAGCCCTGATTGGTCCTTTCATTAGGATCGCAACTGGCATTCGTCTCCCAGTTGTTTAAGTGTTGTGAGGGTTATGGTGAATGAAGCACACATGTAATTGCAATAGATTTCAACCAATGCCAAATAAATTGTTGCCAATAAACTGAAAGCTGGTTAACTAAAAATGCAACAGATGTTGCAACAGTATTGCATATTTCAGAATAGCTGCAGCTGGCCTGATCAAAACCAGCTATGTGGTTACTGACAGTGATGCCTGCATAATGATCTTTTAAGAAAAAAGCAAGACAGAAGATATTTTGAACACCCAGACATGTGTTAGTTTTATATCAAACATTTAAATCATTTTAAATCACAAAAAGACAATGCAATTGAATTTCCCTGTTTCCAGCGTTTGTCTTTTTAACAGTTAATAACAGCAACAAGTTCATTCATTGTTAGGACCAATGAAAGCATATACAGTAAAACAATCTAGGTTTGGCATTTTTTTCCCAAGGGGTGTATATATTAGTAACAATTAATATTAAAACAACTCACAGAAGATTTCAACCAAAACAGACCTAACATTAGCCATGATAATCAGATCAGTTGCCAATAAACAGACAGTTGGACAACCAAAAAAATGCAATAGGTGTGGTTACATTGTGGGCTCATTTAGTAAGAACTTGCATTCTAGTCATATGTCTCTGGAACATAGGGTTAGCCTTTCCTCATAATACAGCATTTCTTTAGCTTAAGAATTGTATGCTTGAGGATAACCCAGACTGTTGTGTAGAAATTGCAGAATGGGTGACACAGTAACTTCAGATAAACCCTTGTTGTACCTACCACGTGCAACCTGCAGTCCTACAGTCATGAAACAAATTGATATGTAAATGAGGAGGTGAATAATCACCAATACTGGTAATACACAAACTAGAACTTGTCTGATCTATCTAACTGCCTCACTAAAAAACATGAATTGGTGCAGTGTATTGTATACCCTAATTTTGGGGCCACTGATGGAAAGTTAAGAACAGACAGTTTTTAGATGAAGATGTTTCCTTAATTGTTTTCAAATGATGGACCATTCCCTGATTTCCACTAATAAGAAACTCACCTTCCCACTGGAAAAACAGTTAAAAAGTTGAATTCAGTATTACCCCACAGCTCATATCTAAAATTAGATAACCATCTGGCAAACTTGTTTGATTTCACATTAATGTTCCTTTACTTTTGAGTCAGTATTGAGTGATATATTAGTAAAGGAAATATTGAGTCATAATTTTATCTTGCTTTTTGTCTGGTCAAACTGCTAGCATTGTCTGTAGGCACCAGCAGAGGGAAGCAGAAGCGCTCTGCACAATCAAAGAAGGAAGCAATGTGAACTACTCTGGCCAAAAACCACAGCATGGTTACATTCACCATCAACAGGATATTTAGTCGTTAGGAGCAGCAGCTGGTTGAAACGTTATTTAAACTGGTTTTTTACTTTCCTTTGTGCGAGATCCTTCTGGTAAATGGTTGGTTGTTTATGTGGCTGGACACTGTTTGCTAGTACATGCTAAGCTCTTTGTTTGAGTTTCCCGCCTTTTCACATCCTCTGCTAATTAATAACGTAGCTAATCTAACTGCTTTCTTTACATTGCACATAATAGTGTAAATATTTCACTATTAGTGCTTTATTTTATTACTTATGTCTGTAGTCTTAACTCTGACCTCTGACCCTGACCACATCCCATGTATGTCTTTGTGTATTGCTTGTTGGAAAGTATTGCTACTTCTTGAACCTGGGTCACATCAAAAAAAGGATTACTGATCAAGTGGTGGGCTAGTATAGACATTTGCCACCTGCCACTAAAGAATAAACAATCATGGCCAGGTTATAGGTATCACCCTCCAGGGGGGTCTTGCACATATGAAATGCTAAGCAAGTACGAAAGTTAAATAAATCAACATGGAATTTCCGTTATATGTATGAAAATTTGAGCTGACTGCATTCATCTAAGAGTTACAAAATGCTCCTGTGTAAGGGTTTATGGCTAGAATGTTATGTGATAATACAGGTTTACACTGCTTAAAGTTAATGAGTTTGGGGTGAGCTTTGGGATATGAAGAGTAAATGTTCAAATGACAACTGGTTTTTGCCCTCACTTTTGCATAAACCATGACCTTTAGTCAAGATTACAGAAAATCCTGATGACTTATGGATCAATGCAATGTGCACTATGGAAACAGTCATTATCCACCCAGGTCTGGCTTTAAAGCTGCACCTGAATAATTAATAGCTTCATATTATGTTAAGACTGTATTTTTCACTACGTCATTTTCAATCCCTTTTAGACATGCCCTTTTACTTTGGAATTTACCAGGTAAGTCTAATGTGTAAATGTGGCCTGAGACAAAATGTTGAGCATATCACATCAATATTAATAGTTGGAGACCTAGTACAGTGGCTGCATACTTACTGTTGTACAATGTCTGTAAATATATTGCTGATAGAAAAATAAAAAGACAATTATATGGACTAAAATCTGCTGAACTGTCATCGCATTTGGCTGGTTTGGACCTAGGTACACAGTCATAATGGCTTCAACCTTTAGCGGAACTTCAATTAGAGTTGAAGTTGAGTTATAATACATGCACTCTAAAACCAGTATTTCTCAAGTGTAAGGGGAATTCACACTAAATACTCGCAGCTTATAGAAACTGTCTTTTTTAGTTTTTAAATACTGCATTCAATTTTACTCTATTTTTTGTATTGTATTTTGTATTTTTGTATTGTACTGAATTACAGTATTTCACAAAAGTACACCAGTCACCACCAGAGTACACCACTCACATTTTTGTAAATATTTTATCCTTTTATGAGACAATACTGAATATTTTCACAATATCTGACCCTATTATACAATGTAAAGTAGTTTACTGCTTGTAGTATTTGTGAAAATTTGCCATACCCTCAAAATAACTTAACACACAGACAATAATGTCTAAACCACTGGCAACAACAGTGAGTACACCCCTAAATGAAAATTGCCAAATTTTTGCCAAATTCCCAAAGTCATCTTTTGTAAAACTGCATATATGACTATTATATCATTGCTAAAACAATGGTATATCTGATCTAACATAAATGCTTATTTGCAGTTGTTGACACACAGTAGGTCATACAAGGCCAAAAATCAAAGGTTCACATACTTGTGTTTCTCATAGATATGCAACATTGGATCATTTTCTGCAATAAATAAATGACCAAGTACAATAATTTGTTTTACTGGGTTCTCTCTCTACTCCTAGGATTTCTAATTCAATATAAATACATCTTGTTATTGAAGCTACCAGTGTTTCAAAAAGTACCTACAGAAATATCATGAATACCATCAAGCTGTCAAGACATATCACAGTAAAAATGTAGAAACGTATTGATCAGGGCGTAGTTACATTAAAAAATTATTCCCAGAAATTAAACACAACCCCAAAGAAAATGGTACAATGATGATTCCAATTAGATAAAGCAATCCATAGAAAGTCAGGGATTGATTAAGGTGTAATCAGAGAAGCAGGCAAGAGGCTGACAGTTTCTCTGAAGGAACTTGGGAGATCTGCATGTGAAACTGGAAAAGCTGTGCACAGGACAATCAAATACTTCACAAAGTTTACCTTTATGGATTAGTGGAAAGGGGAAAGATATTCATGATAAAAAGCCCTTTGAATTCATCTGAGACTAGACATTCCAACAAGACACCAACCAAATCAAAACTGAACCTCATTGTTAATCTGTGGCAAGCTTTAAAATTGTTGTCATGGGTCACCAACCACTCTGATAGATCAATTTTTGGTCGAATGACTTGTGTGACTTGTTGTCTAACTTTGTGACTTTCCCTTGATATTCTGTTTATGGACAGATGTCTTGTTGTTGTAGCAGTTTTCTTTTATGACATCTGTATCCTTGCAGCCCTGCCATGTACACAATTGTTGCTTAGTGTTCTACATGGTGAGCTACATTTGTGAACTCATGGACATTAACATTAGCAAATGTGGCTGACGCCTGTAGTTGCTTTAAAGTTATCCTTGGATCCTTTGTGACCTTACATGCCAGTCAAATGGAAAAAAAATCCCAGTAATTTTTTTAGTTCAGTCTTTTCAAGTTCAAATATTTTAATGTGAAATATGCAAATACTTATCTAAGGCACTGTATGTAACTCTCTTAAGGGCAGTGGAATGCTACAATTCTAAGCACTGCCGCCTCACAGCTCCAAGATCTTGGGTTTGATCCTAACCGTGGACTCTGACTGTGTGGAGTCAGCATGTACTTTTTCCATGCAGTCCAGTTTCCTCTCACATGCCAAGATTAGGTCAATTGGTGTTTCCAAGGTGGCCTTAGTATGTGAACATGTGTAAGAGTGTGTTAGAGCATGTTCCCTACGATGGATTGAAGAGCTGTCTAGTATTGTTCTTGCCTTGCACCATGTGCCCCTGGCTAGGGACCACTATTCTGTTGGTATAAGAAAACTAATGGATGAATTAAATAGATCTTAATACCAAAGAATAAAGCTCATTAGTGACTTGTAGTGAAGAGCCAGTCATGGCTGAAAGGCTATTTTCGAATGCCAGGTGGGGCTTGTAATGTGAATGTTGGGAGGTTCATTTACAGAACCCTGCGATAAACTGGTGACCTGTCCAGAATGCGTCTTTGCTTGCACCCAATGAATTCTGGGTTAGGCTCCAAACCTTCTCCCAGAACCCTGACCAGGATAAATGGGGGGTAAAACAGGATGCTTAAATTTTGCTTTGTTAAGGCTCATCACTTACTCTAAACAGCTCCAATGTTTAACAATAGCCCTTAACCTTAGCCATAAAACCTTTATCCTTTAAGCAGTTCAGAGTGTGTGCACATGTATTCTGAATCCATTTCATATTTCTATCCTTATTGTGAGCAGAGCCAAACTGGCCTCCCGCTCTTTGCCCAAGAGAGACAGTAAATTGGCACTGCGGGCTGCAGAGGGAGAACTGTATAATTAAAGAGAGCGAGTAGGGAGCGAGTGTCTCATTCACAGCAACCAGTCAAGGAAAATTAATATTCAAGTATAGACACTGGCTTTGTGAAACACCATTTCCCCTTAACCTCTGTGTGTGTCTGTGAGGATGTGAATAGAGCTGCACATACAAACATCAATTTCGCTTAACTCTGGCAGGCTGGTTAATGCATTATGGCTTCTGTGCGGGGTGCTTATTTGCTAAAATTGCTTGTGGAGAACTTTCCAGGCATTACTTAATCTGAGGAATTGTTTGACCACAGCAAGGTCGTTGATCCAAGCTTGTTGTAGTCACTGGCTTATTGGTTTGAATTTATTATTTGCTCAGGTGCAGTCAATCACTGAAGGCTCGACTCCAGAACCGACAGTTTTGGAGTGCACCTCATAAGCTGTACAAACACTCCGGGAGCTGCATGCATCACGCACTAATAGGGTTTTGTTTGCTTTTTTGTGTTAAGAGCTGGACACACAGATGCAGGGTGGTTAACAATTCAGCAGTGGTTAGACAGCTTTGTTCGTTGCTAGGTTTGATGTGCTGTGTGTGCGTTTTTCTCCACTTTCCTACCACCTTTCAAAAACACGGTGTGGATTGGCCACTGTAATTAGATCTGAAGTGTGAGTGAGTCACAGATAGACTGGTGCCCTGTGTCTAGGATAATATTCAGAATTATCCAAATTAGTTTGGATATAGCGAGAGTGAGAAAGCAATGAAAGACGAAGTAACATTTCCTACAATTGATAGAAAAGGTGGAAGGCTGGCACTTTATGATTAAGAATAATGCAGGTCAAACCATGTTGACCTGGTAGTGGTTGGACAATGCTGCACTATTACATATTAAAATAACATTTTAGTCTCATAGGAACAACAGATATAAGCCATTGTTTATATATTTATTTTTTTCTGTATATTTGCCAGAAATATTCAGGAAGGAAGGAATAGGATGGGCTACATGTGATTTGAGGCAAAATTATGAACAAGTATAAATCATTGTAAGTTCAACCAAAGTTAACACTCCACAATATTGTGCCTATTTGGACAGCAATAAGGTGTAGCATGCGACGAGATGGAGAGCAATAAAGTGGTAAGCATGGTGATATATTACATTTAGAGCATTTTGCAGAAACCTATATCCAGAAACGACTGATAATTGAGCTGAGCAGCTGAGGGTTAATGGTCTTCCTCAAAGACTCAGAAATGGACACTTGATATAGCCAGGATTTGAACTCCCAACTAATGTCATAGCCGTTTTTACAGATTTGTCGAGTGGAGTTAAAGTCAGGGCTCTGTGCCAGCCAGCCAAGGTCTTTATCAATATTGGCCATCTATTTATTGTGAAATATTGGGAGTTCTCTTGTGAAAAACCCTTTATATTGATAAAACAATTGCTTAAAATGTGAGAAGTAATGGCTGGTCAACATCCATTTCAGAAACCTCTTTCACAGAATGTAATGCAGATGTTGCATGGCGCATACATGCATTGGTAAAATCTTGTTCTGAAGTTTTGCCTGGATGTGAAAGATTTAAGAAAAACATAGAATAACATTTAGCGATATAGTGTATACTAAACAGGAAACATGAACAACACATAGTAAGATGAAATTAAATTAAAAAATCATAGTATTTGGAAGGAAAGCATGGTCTGAGCTACTGCTACTGAGATGCTGTAGAGTACATAATGAGCACATTTCTGTACACAACCCTCAATAGCTCATTTGAGTCTTGTCATTGTCTGAGAACAAAAAGGAAAAAAAAATACAGATTAATATTCCATGTGATTGTGACTGGATATGCAGTCCAACGAGTGTAGCATTCAGTTAATTTATAATCGATTCTAATAAATGTGACATATTCATGAGTGATGTTACAAAAGCGTTGATGAACATGTCAACAATCACTGGGTTTCTATTACACTTATTGTTATGCAACAATAATGCTGGATAACAGTGAATAGTATTTTTGAAAAGATATTTAAACAATATGCTGTGCCAAATCTTTTCTCTACAGTGCTGTCACATTAAAATAAGCAGTTTAATTCCAATATCATTTAGAACTGACACATTTAATTACATAGAACAATATTTGTGAAACAAAAGCAATAAAAATCTAATACTAAAACATGAATAATTGCCATAAAAATATGATAATGTATATTGTTGTGTTTTGGATTAATCCTTGTATGTAAACTGTTGTTTGCTTAATGGTAACTTAATGGAATTACATTAAGTCACTTCTAAATGCTAACCATGTGCTTGCTGTTACTCTGAGTTAAGTGTTTTGTATTGGAAGCCAGAAAGTGTATCCTTAGATCCTAAGATGTGTATTGAAAATAGGGTCATGTTATAATCCACAATCCAACTGTCTTCACTTTCTCTCCTTTATTCTATCCATGGTTACTTTCACTTTTATCTCTTTTGTATTATGTCAAGCTCTCTAAATATCTAGTCTTGTATCTTTTTGTTTATTATTGACTGGTGACAGGTTTATCAGCTTGGACAGAAAACCTATTGATGGTTTGTAGAATCAATTCCACAATAATGAAAATAAGATGTAAAAAATGTGTTAATGTGTTAACTTTTCATCGTATGACTACCACGTGTCAAAGACATAGGGTATATTAGGAATGCACTATAAACCGGATTTGCTTGGAACAGGAGTAGCCTGCTTTATTCTGAATCTGTCTGTCTCTGAGAAGTTAATGCATGGTGTATTTGAAACTAGGACATTTTATGTTATGAAGTGGGTAATTAGACTGAATGTTATTGAAATTCTGAGACCATTAGACCAGTTTAAGCTTAATAAATTATTTATAATTCATAGCTTTCAGAAATGTTATAGTCAATATATAACAGCCCCATACATACCTTCAAATCTCCTTTAATCACCTGCATATCACCCTGAAATCATTTTATTGTGAATAACATATATGAATAATATTAATAATAACATTATTTAATCAAATGTCATTCCAGTAATGATCCATAGACTGTTGTTAGTTTTGCGCATTTGAATGGTTTAGCGGAAACACTAAATCATATCATGCGTACATAAGGTGTTATTCCTTGTTATGGATTGCTGTCTTTTGCCTGTGTTGTGTGGAAGGTGGTTAGCGAGAGATGTGTGACATTCTGATTATTTTAACTTTTGTTATAAAACATGTTAATACTGACAATTAAACTATGAACAATGTCCTCATACAGTAAATCATTGTGGTAATA
Organism: Parotocinclus haroldoi; assembly: GCA_034779995.1. NCBI lineage: Eukaryota > Metazoa > Chordata > Actinopteri > Siluriformes > Loricariidae > Parotocinclus > Parotocinclus haroldoi. Next base: position 9,761 of record JAUZST010063306.1, on the reverse strand, counting down.
CCATATACCACGCTGTTGTCTGAAGATGGTATGACAGCATGAAAAACTGCAATACTGCACAATTCCATTATGTAAAAATACCCCGAATTTGAACCCACACCCTCACCCACTACCATGTCTGACAGCTGGTTCTATCGACTGAGTCAACAGCTCTTGTAGTCTAACAAAAGTAGTGCAAGTGTAAACTAATTGTAACTAACTTTTAAGTACTGTCAAAAGCTTACAAAGCACTTCCTTTAAATTCACACTGTCCAATCACAGAATGCAGTAAAATGACAAAAGATGTCATTCTAATTTATATTAGTGGTTGTTTATACTAGTGTTTGTACTCTTTACCAATCACACAAGTCAAATCACCTAAAGTCAATTGTCACTAAGAAGCTGTGGCCATGTTCATTAGAATTGTTTGACCATTAACAGATGGAAGTCACCCAAGGTCCGCATGCCTACCACTCATTGGCAAGCAGCATAAAAAATGCCATGCTGCATTAACTATCAGCCAGGACATCACTTTGCCAGGTGAGCATTAGGTGACTCGGACCTCAGAGGACAGCTCCACTAATCTGCACCAGCTGTGACTGTGAAAACAAAACCAGATCTGAACCTTCTCCCCATATAATAGAGAGCAATCATCAATCATATTTTTAATTAAATAAAGCAATATAATCCCTTAAAACCCTAAAATATAATTATCAATAGTGGACTTCAATATATTTCATGATTCAAGTATTTTGCAAAGAGTTGGCAAATAGCTGAGAAAATAGCTGAGACTGTGACAAATTACTAGTAATTTAGGGAAAAATACATTGTGGAAGACTTTGACGACCCAGTCAAACGTTATTTTGATTATTATTTTAAATGTTTAAATGTTTGAATTTTATCTGTGTGTACAAGAAGACTACGTATAAATGTCCCTGTTTCAAGCTTCACTCCTCTCGTTCACTGCAACACTGACCAAATGATAACAGGTTTCAGGAATGCATTGTCTTATTACTTATTTTCTGACCAATAATTTGTTATTAGGATCCTAAAAAGCTTAATATTTTTCATTACATTTTACATTTACATGATCTGTCCCAAAAAAAATACATATCATGAATTTGAATATAAGTTTACATCCAAACTGCTACTATTTGAAGTTCTACTACAGCGCATGGGGTATTTTAATCCCCTAATCTACTTCCGACTCAATTATAGAATGGCATTCAGGAACAGTGAGAAGTGCAAAAACTAAGTAAATTGCATTCTGAACAGTTTCTTGTTTCTACCTACAGCCTCCATTTTTTATGCATTTCGTGACTAATTATGAGGAACTGCTACCTCAGCAAATAACACACAACAGGCAGGCAGGAGAACAATTTTAGAATGTCATCTGCATGACTGTATAACAATAACATTATTTAACACAGGGGTTTGAAAATGCAGATTGCCTGCATTAATTAAATCTTAATTATCCAAGACATATTCATAACAGGTTTGACCGTAAATGATCCATGCCTTTTTACAGCGTTGCCAAAACAAACTTCTAAAGCCTAATGGCTACAGTTTATTACATACAGCACAGTTCTTATTACCATTGCTTGGTAAGCTGCACCTATAGAAAGCAGTGAATCAGACAAATAAATCTGCTGCAGATCACTCTCATCCTGGAAAACATTTATTTTAAAAGCTCCTTTCTTGGAAGCACATGCAGGCTTTCACAATCAAAAGTAAACAACATGTTAAAATTGTTCTTATTTTTCTATCCTGTCATTCCATTACAAAAATAAGAAACACATGGATGCTATACGTGCTGCACTATCAATCAAGGTTTACAACTACACTTCTAATCCTTCTAAACCTTATTGTTTACTTTCAAAACTGTCCACACATTTACTACAGGTGGCAAATTGGAAAGGCAGGCAGGACAGTCCAGTGCCTTGTAATCTGCACTGCATGTATTAAGTGCAGCATGTGGTTTTGCGTTGACTTGTTGTTGAGAACAGTCTGGAACAGTATTTGATGAATGACAGCTTGATGGAGTGATCACACGTCTTCAGTTTAAGCTTATGCCCTTGCCTTTTGTGCACTGAAATTCACACAAATTCCTTGATCTGTTGAATGATATTATGAACTGCAGAGAAATAAATATGCAAATAATTTCCAATCTTTCTTTGAGGAATTCAAAGAATTGTCTTTTAACATTTGAATATATTTTTCATATATATTTCAAACTGGAGATCCTCTGTCCGTCTTTGCTCCTAAAAGTCTCTGTTTCATATTACTACAGAAAGTACCTTTGTGCCAATTATGATTTCAATCACATTTTTACATGTTTTGGTATTTGCATTTTCCATGATGTCCCAACTTTATCCAGGTTTTTACTCCTCTGCATTGTATATACCCCCTGATGTTGTTTGTGTACAGACTGTGTATTGCATTGAATCTTTCCTGTGTATCTATTTTCCTTGCGTATAATGTAATAAGTTTCTCAGCTGGCTTCCACACCATCTGGCACTCTGGAGCATAGGAAACCCATTTCATATTTCTTATCTGATATTGTCTTGTGCTCATCCCTAGTTTTGCCTTTGTTCCTTGGCTGTACCATGTTTGATATTGTCTATTGTTGAGTACACTTTATGTTTCAGGAATAGTTCACTCTGAGGCATGTGTTGTGTTTGTTTGTTCCCACTGCCTTTGCTCTCTTAGCAACTTGGTTCTTTGTGTTTGACAATTGGAGTTCTTAAGCAGGGGAGTATCTAGACAAATTTTAGAAGACTGATAAATACTAAATAAAATTGATTTAGCACTAAAGTGGGCATTACACATTCACTGATGAGAAATGAAAAACAAATTAATACAAAATAATTAATTGCATTAATTGTGTATATGCTTTGCTTGTTTAATTAATATATTTGCTTTAGTGTCGTACTTGTTTGTAGACTATGCTCATACAGAAAAAACTAACTCATAACTAAACTATTGTTACCTTGTTTTCAAATGTCGATTGTATGGAAAAATATTAAAATACAATTGTATTTAACTCTAAATCTCTTTAATTAAAAAAAAAAAAAGTTTAAATGAAAGGATTAACATCAAGCTTGCCTTTGGTAAACCTTTGATTTTTATTCACCCTGGTAAATTTGGTCTGATGACACCCATTATATTAAAGTTAAAAAGAAGCAAATACTACAACCCAGAAGCCTATAAACATGTAAATGGCATTTTTTTTTTCAGTTGTATATAAGAATGGATTTCCAGACCCATGTTGGCTTGGACAATGACACTGCGAGAGCAGACATTTCAATTTTCAAAGTACCGACAACAGCAGAACTTTGGATATTGATAGAGGAAATCTTGACAGCAGATGCATGATGAATGTGTTTTCTGAAATTGAGATCTCAAAGCTGACAGATACAGTGCAATGCTGCGATTTTGGGGCTCTGCAGATTTATGATGGATTAAAGTGTGATGCTATCATGCCGAGCTAATACACTGTCTCCTATTCAGTGATAAAATCAAACGTGAAAATCTATTAAAAAATTTAAAAAAAACACAAGGCATAGATTTCTTATGCCGTAGCATTGCTTTTGTCCCTGTTCCCATGTTCATTCTTTTGAGGTCAAGCTCAGAAATAATAACCTGCACTAGTAAAACATTGGTGAGTTCTAATTAATAACACTAATTTAGTTGGGAATGCTAAAGCAAGAGTTTGCCACTATTTGAACATATTCATGTTTAGGATGTTACATGCTAAAAAGGGTATACTTTTTTCAGGTATTATTCATATTTCTACAGTGTAGTAAAGTATAAATTTGTTATGGTTTACAGCTTTTTATGACCTGAGAGGGTCAAAATGTGCACATAGAATTACATAAAGTGCATACAGGACAAAGTGCTCCATACAGCTGCTTGTAATTGCATTTTGTGTATTATTAAATCGATTCATTTTTGGAGATCACATAGGGGAAGATAGCATATTTATCTTAGACACAGTTGTTTGACCATTATGCGGTTTTAAAACGCTGTGAGTTGTGTTATCTATATTTTTTTGCAGAGACATGTTACACACCTAACGTAATTTATTTCTGCAAGTTATTCAGAGAATAGTAAATTCATTCAAGCTAATGTATAATGACAGTATCTTCCACACCAAGCGCAATTCTTTAGACAGTGAAAATGCAACGCTATTTTACTTGCACTCTATTTGAATTTTGCATATTAACATAAACTCATTGACCGACACTGTCACTTCTGTGCCTTATGAAGCAATAATTTCAACTTTTTCCTGCTCCTTCTCAGAGACAGAGCAATTTTACTTGCCCAGCTCAGGACAATTATCATAAAAATATAAACAATATCATTAATAAATAACAATAAATCACATTTGAGTAGAAGTTTAAACTTTATAAAGTTAAATCAGTGGTTCTCAGCTGGGGGCGGTGGGCCAGCACAGGACAGGAAGGGGAGAAGGTAGTTATTAGTACAGTGGACAGCAGCAGAAATGCAAGCAGTTCAACTATTATAACAAACAAATCAACCACAGTTTCATTTTTACAAATTAAAACTGTGAGTATTGTGCACTCCTAAATAAACTCAAATACTACCTCATCCTTCCTAGTACCACAGGTTGTGTTATTCCGTTGGTTTTACTCTGATTCGTATACACATACACACACACCAACACACACGCACACACTCAGGTGTCACATTAACATCGCCTACCGGCAGGCTTCTGTAAAGTATGCGGATGAAATGCCAATAATTAGGCCTTGTAATGATAATACTAATTAGTATTAGTAGTATAATAATAACACAAATATAATTACTATAATAGTAATAATAGTAATAATAGTAATAATAATAATAATAATAATAATAATAATAATAATAATAATAGCAATAATAGCCTATCATAAGGATATATATAAAGAGAGACAGAGAGAAAGAGAGTTAGTTGATTGGCATGCAAAATGTAGGACCCTAAATCATATGTATTCATCATGTAAAAAAATTGCCAGCTTTTGTTCCAAACAAATTCTTACTAATGTATTCATCCCTTGTTGTCCTCTTACTTCTCTGACTCCCAACCAACTAACATTTTTTATTACCAAATTGTGCTCCTTCACACAATTCCGTATGAAAATGCCTAACTTTTAACTCACTCACTATTAACTGGTCCTTTCATGCTCTGCTATTTGTAAAGGTTGTATATTTAAACCACACTGACTGAGAACCATTTTTTGGCTATGTTCTCCTTTCTTTCTTTTTAAAATGATTCATTTTGCTTGACATATAGCTGGAGCTCATTTCTTCTAGACATAGTTGACTGACCATTATGTGGTTTTATGAACATGAACACACATTTATGTTTAGAAAATGCTACACTTTTTTTAAATCAGTTATATGGCTTTCTTAACAGCATGTTACTCTTGAAAAATAATCTCTCCTCTACACATTCCTAAGCTCTATGCTTTCTTTCTTATTGGTCACAGTTTTTCATTGTCTTTTATATTATCACTATACAGATAAAGCCATTTAATGACCAAATTATGTTTTGTGAAACAAGACTTTGCCCGAGATGGATGCTGACTGGACATTACCATAGTCACATCTACATCTAGGCATTTATCCAGTGCCCTTTTCCAAAAGAACTTACAATGTTTAAAGTTTACATTACAAACAATTGCGGGTTAAGGGTCTTGCTTAAGGACCAACAGGGGTAGATTTGCAGAGATGGAATTTGATCCATGGAGCATTTTCATGAGAAACTTACACGCAAATGATATATACATCAGTGCATCAAGAGATACTGCTGACAACATGAGTGGAATGTTACCATCTACATAGCATGCCACAGCATTTTTTATTTTTCATGATACTTTTGCTTGCCAAAATGCATTGATATAGATTAGACCATATTACAAACAACACAAAAGATGATACAGAGATGTGAACTGTTTTATATAGTTATACCAGTAGTAATAGGACAGCAAATGAGTCCTTCTTAAATAAGAAAAGCACATACACTTACGGTCACTATTTACAGCTTGTTATAAATATGTAGCAGAATGTCATATATAAATAACTTGCACAAAGAAGTCTTTAAATAGATGCGAATTTTAAACTTTCTCTGACTGAGGCAATTTAGCGAAATCAGTTAACCTAATGCAAGCCTTTGGTCTGTGGGAGAAAACTGGAGAACTCGAGAAAACCCTCAGAGTCCAGGCAGAATCGCTGGATCTGTGGAGCTGTGGGGTTCAAGCAGTGAAATTATTAATTCATTCAATGGTTGTCTTATCCACTTTTCCTAGTAAGGGACACAGGAGAGCCAGTGGCTAACCAGCAACACAGAGTGCAAGGCAGAAACAACCCCAGACAGGGTTCCAATACATCATTTTTTATCCAGAGCAGTAAAAACCTTGCTTTATATAAAATGAAAGACTTGTAAGACAGAACCATGATATAAAATGATTTTCTAAAATGATTTGTGCCTATAATGCAAAACAAAGTGACCATACGCACTAAATATAACCAACTGCACACAAACAGATGACTGCTGTTCTCATTTTCTAACAAAACAATCAGCAGCTTCTTTCGCCTAGCATTTGTTCTTGCTGTCCCTCTGCAGTACGTACCTTGGTCTGTGTTATGAGATCTATGTTGCCACAGCAACAAACATATACGTGAGACTGTCTGCTCTCCTTGTGCTTAATTCTTTATCTGTCATTTGCATAGAAATAGCATCAATTCTCTCTCACCATTTCTCTCTCTCAGTCAAAGTGCTCTCCAGACACGTACAAAGTCAGGTCCAAATGTGTGCGTGTGTGGTGTGTGTGCTTGCGTGTGTGTGGTGTGTGCCATGGGATTCATTTCAGTGAAGCCTCTGGACATGTTTCATACTGCATCAAACAATTTCATCAACACGTCAGTAATAACGTAATTAACCTGCTCACAGGAAGACTTGTCCTTTGCTGTAACCTGTACCTCATTAACAGCTGTGATTGTGTGAGTGTGATGTCATGTTTGTTGTAAAGGGGAGAAATGATTAATCACTCTTGTAGGAACCAGCAGCAGAAATGATTAGAAATCTGGTAGCCAAAAAACCCACCACAAATGTTTTGGGTTGTTGTATTTTGCAAAAATGCACTAGTTATCAGTCTCTTATCAGTATTTTCTTGCATTCATGTTTAGCCTCTATTGGGTTGTTTGCATGCCATCCTATCGGACTTGTTTTTACTCTTTTTTTTACTTTTGTAGTTACTCTTGTACTTTTTTCACATTTTCTCTAAAAGTGGCATTTAATGTGTGACTGTGTGCATGATTGTGTGTATGAGCCCTAGGATGGATTGGCACCCCGTCTGGGGTTGTACCTGCCCTTGTGCCCAGAGTTGCCGGATAGGCACTGGCTGACCCCGTGTGGATTAAGCAGAAGATAATGAATGAATCTTTTGCTGATCCGCTCTTTTTCAAGGTGCCACTCACTCGACAGCAACAAAGTAACAGAAATCTGTTATCACCCAATTCTTGTTGCTGTTGTGCCTTTTCAGGATTCTGTAGTCTTGTGCTTGGCTTTTGGCTCACTTGGTTGCATTTTGTTCTATTTAGGACTGAGCGATAAATTAGTATTTACTGTATAAGGCTGGTTTTAAAAAAGATGGAATTTGAAATCACATTTAAATTCCTGTAGTAAGCATCAGTTTCTAGCTATTTTATTTCATATTTAACTTATACAGCAATAACAAGCATGCTAATATTCAAACATAATAAAAGTGGACGTGGTGTCCACTTTTCCTGAGTTCGATTCCAGGGTTGCGGCCTGAGTCTTTTCTGTGTGGAGTCTGCATGTCCTGTCTGCCGTGTATGCATGGGTTTACTGTGAATAATCCAGTTTCCTCCCACAGCCCAAAGACATGCATGTTCGACTGATTGATTATTATACATTGAGAGGTGATTAGGTCTCCCAAGACAGATGGAGCAATGCATCGGTTGGACTATATCTCGGTTGTATCAATGTTTGCGTCTAATGACCCAGGTCGAGACAGATGTGCTAACAAGCGGACCCTGCTGTATCGAGAAATACGCATAGAAAGAAGTACTGGATTTATGTTCATTTTACTATAGTTTATGGTGTTTGTTGGTATACAATCAAAAAGACACACTTATAAATAATCTTATTATAGTTTACTTATATAGTGTATAATATATATATATATATATATATATATATATAGAGAGAGAGAGAGAGAGAGAGTGTACTCTCTTTTTTGCTAGCTGATACATTTTACAAATAATATAGGTGATTATGTGACATCTGGATAATTTTGCAATTCTTTGTCAAAGTGGCAATGCCCAGACTTCCAGTAGAGAGTCACCTTTCTCCATCTCCTTCCACAGAAGAATAATGCAGTTCCTCCCAGCTCATGTGACTTCCGGCAGTACTATTTAATTTTTTTATACACTTGAGGTTGGGTGTTGCTTTTTCACGCTTTTCATTGTTTTGTGTTCCTGTTGCACTCAGGTGTGTCTGGTTTTGCCTTACGCTCTTTCCCTCTGACTTTATGGTTTTTATTTTCTCATTGTCTGCTCATTCTGTGTTTTTGTTTGTTTTTTTAGCTTGATAGCATTAGTCTGGCTATTCTATAGGGACAAAAGTACTGCAGAACATAAACATTACATCTACAGGAACGTTTATGGCATCCAGTTCTAAACTAATAGGAGTTATTATAGATTTAGTTCCCCTTTGGTCCAGCTGTAATAGATTCCACTCTTGGAAGGGTTTCTACAATAATTTGGACTGTGTCTGTTGCAATTGTTGCACATTTATCCAGAAGAGTATTTGTGAGTTCAGAGTGTGACGTTGCACACTCTACAGAACTCCACTGCTCTAGAGTCCAGTGGTGAATTTGGGCCCCTCATGACTTTGTCCAGGATAAGCAGGGTTAAAAATACAAACAAAAAAAGGAACAAAGAAAAACAAACAGGCAATGAATAGACTTATTTTGGACCACCAAAAGCAGTGGAACATATAACATAAACGTTCAAATGGCATAACTTATCAAAACTGTTAGTTGAAAAATTTAAGATTTTGGAATTAACTGATTGCATTTAATCACTGTCCATTGTCCATTTCCTCATAACTAGGAGGACAGAAATTGGTAAAAGAGATCAGACCATTTTTAAATGCACTGCTGCTCATTTAGGCCTCCCTTTTTGGCAAACACACACCCATTATGTCAGCTAAAGCTCTGCAAGAGCACTGATGATATATTGTTGTGGCCTGATAATTAAATCACAGTATTTAATTAAATTTAATCAGACATTGTGTTCTCATTACTTTTATGTAATCTCTCTCTCTTTCTCTCTCTCTCTCATTGTACATGCTGGGAATTGGGCGTTTTGCTAACTTTTTACTTTATTTAATAAGTGTAGTTTAAGTGGTACATACAGAATGCGTTTATTTTCTGAATAAGAGTAAAACTGTATCAGACTTCATTCTATTTGGCAGACTGGTGATAGAGATTGGAAAGAGGGCAGATGACACAATGTTTTACCTGACAGTGACATGCTGGTTGTAGATTCTTTGTGGTTCTTTAAAAGTGGAATCTGGGTGAAAGCTACATTCGTATATTACCCTTCTTTCTATGCCATAACAAAAGTGGTTATATCAAATGTTCTACTGTGGATCTATTGAAAGGGAGCTCACTTAGTTTGGGATGTTAGAGGATAATATATATATATATATATATATATATATATATATATATATATATATATATATA
>JAUZST010063295.1:0-22867 GCA_034779995.1 Parotocinclus haroldoi | reverse complement strand
TGAATCTTAATAGGACCGTCAGTTTGTTCAGACCAAATCCTAAAGTACGGAAACAAATCCTATTATATACGTGTAATGTTCGCTTTATTTATTCCACTTAATCGGACCAAAGAGCATGAGAGTGAATAAGAAAAAGAAGCCACAAGTCACCACTTAGATGCAAAGCAGGTCAGCGAGATATGGGAGGATTTTTGGGATCCCCAGGAGAATTTATGCTTTTATCAAGTATCAGGAAATCAGCGTGAGGTGACCACGCCCACCACTTTCTTGATTTTGTTCAAGTGCAGTCTGTCAAGAGAACACGTCAGATCACACTAGATAAGTTCTTTAAACGTTGACTGGAATTTAGTAAGAACTTGTTTTTACAGTATCTATACATTGTGTTGTAGATCGTTTCGAAAAACTTGGTTGCAAATTTATTTTTCAATTAACAAAGTTTGTAAGCAACAGTAATTCTTGTTTGTACGTTCGCTATACGTGTATATCCCACGATAAAGGTCTAATAAACATTTAATATGTTACATAACACGCCCCGTCTTGTATAGGACATGTTCGTTTAATTGGACCAGCCGGTTATTAGGACCAAAACGTTCGCATCTCGATGTGGTTTGATTAACTAGAATCGACTGTGTGAGAATATATATATATATATATATATATATATATATATATGTATGTATGTATATATACACACAAATTGTATGTATGTGTACGTCTGTGCTTCTTTTGTAGGTTTTATGTATTGATGAGGCCACTGCTAGTGTAGATCACAAAACTGACATGCTTCTGCAGAAAACAATACGAGAAAGGTTTAAGGACAAGACCGTTCTTACCATCGCACATCGGTTAGTGCCTTTGCTATTTAAGCAAGCAGTATATGAAGATGTTTATGTCAGAATCACATCAGTATTAAGTATAATGCTTCCTTTCATCCAACAGACTCAACACAATTATGGACTCTGGCAGAGTTCTGGTGATGCATGCTGGGAAGGTGGTGGAGTTTGACAGTCCAGATGCTTTGTGCCAGAGACAGAGTTCTGTTTTTTATAAACTTTTGCATGGACGGGGAGAATAACAGGTTTTATACTGACGTGTTTTAATCCTGATGCTGGGTCAGCTCAGAGAATACACTCAGGGAATGTACTGCTTTAAATGCTCAGTACGCTTCAGGTGGAAATGATTCTTTGGGTCAGCATTTATTAAACTTCGTATAGCTTTCTACTCCAGAATTTATTAGCTCATGACCACTTGCATCTAATAGCATGCATTATCTGAAACATAGCCACTTTACATATGGCTTTGCTTTGCCATATTTTATATCTTCCTGGAATAGGAAGCTGCCACGTGTATCTGTTTCTGTAAATACACTAATCCCTCTAACATTGCATGTGCTTTAACATCTCTTTGATTAATAGTCCTGAGGGCTCATGTTTACCTACATTTATGCAGTTTGTCTCCATTTCTGTTCAGGAGAATACAACCGAAGGATTTCACTTCACTTCATTTCACTTTGCCAATAAAACATTTGAGATACTGTGCATAATATTTCGTGAAATAGCAATAAAATGTGTCAACAATGCATTCTTTATGTTGTTTGGCTGTTTAAACAAGCAGGATGTGTTCATATTACAAAAACATTGACCCTAAATACATGTATACAATGCTTAATTTTCATTGGACAGACTCAACACAATTATGGACTCTATGGTGTTTGACTTCTAAATAAGCACATATACAATACTGTTAAAAAAGGCTTGGGCATTCTATCTGTCTGTCTGTCTGTCTGTCTGTCTGTCTGTGTGTGTGTGTGTGTGTGTGTGTATATATATATATTAGGGGTGGGACTTTAACGCGTTAAATTTGATTAATTAATTACAGGGAAAATAACCAATTAAAAATGTAACGCATTTTAACGCACCGTGGAACATTTCTGCACAGGCATACAGATTATATTGTAGCGACCGCTAAACCCGAAGCAGGCCGTTCTGTTTCTGCAAACAGCCGCGTGACTGGCTGATCTGTTGTTTTGGATTTGTGTCGTCCCGTGTTCTGTTTGATTTAATCGCGGGGTGGCTGTGCGAGTGACGTGGCATGTTTGGGGGCGTGAACGTGCCTATTTGTGACCTTGTGGGTTTATTTTGGGCGATCGGGAATGTTGTCTTACGTGAAACTTCGTGTGCAGGGAATATAACTCGTGTAGACTGTCCTGTGACCATTGCTGTCTTTTGTGGAATGAATGAGCGCACCCTACCGTCTGTGTGCATTGGGTGACTGCTGCTTTCTACGTTATGGTACCTCGGTACTGCACTGGGTATAAGGGTTCTTGTTAGAGCTGGTATTTGTGCCTGTACCAGGAAGTTCAATGAAAAGCCATGTTTTATTTATAATGGGAGCAGTTGAAGTCAGTCAGTACTTTTTTGGTCAACGTTTTTGGTCAGTATTTTCAGTGTTCTGAAAACGGTTGGCTCTGTGTTTTCTGCGCTCATCTATTGGTCTGTGTAGTAGACTGGTGGGAAAATAAACAAGATTTTGAAGTTTAAGCTTATGTTTATTGACTCATTCACCGTCCAAACTTAAATTAATATTTCTCATGTTAAATATCGAAATGTGATTAAAATGTGATTAATTTCGATTAATTAATTACAAAGCTTCTAATTAATTAGATTAACTGTTTTAATCGAGTCCCACCCCTAGTATTTATGATATATTTCAGTCAGGATTTAGGCCTTATCATAGTACTGAAACAGCATTAATTAGGGTATTTAATGATCTATTAATATCATCAGATAATGGAAGTGTTTCTTTTCTTTTTATATTAGATTTAAGTGATGCGTTTGACACTATAGATCATGATATCTTGCTAAAAAGGCTAGAAAAACCTATAGGTATTAAGGGACTGGCACCTTGATCTATATCCTATCTGGCCGACCGGTACCAGTATGTCTATGTAAATAATCAACGCTCTAATCTCTCAAAAGTAAAAGTACAGTGTCCCTTAGGGGTCTGTGCTTGTGCTGTGCTGTGTCTCCCTGTACATGCTACCTTTAGGCTCAATTATCCGTAAGCATGGTGTTAGTTTTTACTGCTATACAGATGATACACAGGTACAAACTTGGATGTTGTTTAATTTACTTTTACTTAACTCTGATAAAACTAAGGTTCTGGCTGTTTGGTAAAGCCAAGTCCAACTGTAAAAAACATAGGTGTGATTCAGATCTCTCCCTTGATGTGCACATTAACAACGTTATCACACGAATTGCTTTCTTTCAGTTACGTAACATTGAGAAACTAGTTCATGCATTTATAACCTCGAGACTGGATTACTGTAACGCCTTCCTCACTAGACTACCACTAGACCACTAAGTGGCTCAACAGTACCTTTCCGCACAACAGTATACAGGTGGAAGGTTTAAGAACATTCATAACTACAGGAGTCATGTTCTCAGCAGTAAATCTCATGAAGATGGATTGTGCATTTTCATCAACAAATGGTGTGCAAATGCTGAAGTTTTCTCCAGTTACTGTCCTAAGGATAATACAATTTTGTAACTTTTGTAACTGTAATTTTGCTGACCATTATACATGCCAGGACACTTCACCGCCATCAACAACATAAAGGAGGGGTCCTATTTTGAGTCTTGGTCTGTTATGAGTCGGGGTTGAGGACTCAAAGATGCCGGAATCAGGGACAAATGATGTATGTATAATAACAGGGAGAACTAAAAAGGTGAGATGAGGTCAGATGAAGTATGTGTATCGCAGGTTGTATGCATGTATGTTTTGATGTTTTGTAAACACCTACGCCTTTTGAAGGGACTCAATGGCCGTGGCCATAAAAGGCAAGGGGTAACGGTCTGTTCTGGTCGGTTCTGATACTGTTCAGGCCCCGATAATCAATGCAGGGCCTCAGCGACCCATCTTCCTCCTTTATGTACTCGTCCATGGCCCTCCTCTCGGGCTCTGAGAGGGAAAAAAGATGTCTCCTAGGGGGAGTGGTGCCAGGGAGGAGGTTAATGGCGCAGTCAAAGGGACGGTGTGGAGGCAGGGTCTGAGCCTTGGAATGGCTAAAAACCTTAGCCAGATCATGGTACTGAGACGGGACTCTGTATAAGTCCTCTCAGTGGTCACTCCTGGGACTCGCAGAGGGCGTCTCACCTGGGATCAGGCAGATCACAGGCAAGGGACCTCCCATAGATAAACCCAGAGGACCAGTCAATAGATGGGTTGTGGACCAGTAGCCAGGGGTGGTCCAAAACAACCTGCATAAAGGGTGACGAGGAGCAATGGGCACTCCTGTTGCCTGTCCAACATCAAGGTAAGGGGGCTAATTTGTTGGGTGATAGGCCCATCCCGGAGCTGCCGACCATCGACCCTACAGATAGTTATGGGGTCATTAGTGGTTTCAGTGGCTGCCCAAGCCCTTGTCAATAATATTGGAGGCCAACCCCGAGTCCACGTGGACTCGTAGGGTGGTCGACCCTGTTTGCCAGGATAGGGAGGCCTCCAATGAAACCCTGTGCTCGGAGGCAAAATGGGTTTGTGGCAGCGGAGCCCCAAGCCGGTGACACGGCTTTCGTTTTGGCGGGCGGCGTTTATTGAAAGCCATGCCCCCTAACTGCATGGGCTCGGGTGAAGGCGGTCGTGTGCAAGTAGAGTTTATTGGAGCCCATGCCGACTCACGACCACGCGGGGGCGGACGCCTTTATGAGGTGGCCCGTTGACGGATTCAAGCATCTAATACAGCTGCCAGCTGGCAGAAGGCAGAAAGAGAGGTCAGAGGGTCATAGAAGGTGAGCTCATTCTTCATGGTCTCACTGAGGAAGAGGACTACTACTTCCCATTCGGCCTCAGCCGCTAAGGTCCGGAACTTAATGACGCAGTCTGGGCCCTGCTTGGCTCCTCCCCTAAGAGTGGAGAAACGCCTGTTTTGTGGTGTAGTCTGGCCCCCTGCGTTCCCAGATGGCAGTAGCCCACTCCAAAGCCCTGCCCTAGAGTAAGGAGACAATGAACGCCACCTTGGATCGGTCGGTGGGGAAGTGAGAGAACTGGAATTCGAAAATTAGTGAACTTTAAAGCAAAAAGTGAGAGGGCGAGTGAGAGCGCGAATGTGCCAATAAGCACAAGAACGAGTTGCAACGGTGCACATTCCAAATCAGGCGATGCGAGATCACCCCGAGCGAGCGGTAGCTCGAGTGAGCGATGAGCGCACACAGAAGCTGGGTCGGAAATCACTTTCCAGCCAAAGTGAGGCGGAAGAGGGAAAACCTGAATCTGTCCCTAAGTGCTAGATACCTCCGGGGTTTCCCCCCGTTCACATCCGTCGGCACTACAAGCCCCGCGATGTTATCGTCTGTATTAAAGTGCGCCAGTATCAATAACGCCAAACAGCAAGCGAGCGAACAGAGATGACGTGGCAACGAACAGAGCCAGGGTTCGTACCTATATTGTGGAGACCCCAGGTGTTCGTTATCACGTCATTAACCAGCAAGATGTTAAAAAGTGGCTCAGGAATCGCTCTGTAATGGCGGACGGCGACAGGGACGAGACTGGGCTGCTCAGGAGCGCGAGGTATGGTTCCTAACATGGTCCTTCCAAGGTTTCTTCCTTTCAGTGAGTTTTCCTTTTCACTGTCATCTTAGGTTTGCTCAATTTGGGATTGGCCTTTTACGATAATACAGGATTGCAAAGCTGCTTTGAGACAATGCTCTGTGCGGATAACATTACACATATATAATAGGATTTGTTTCTGTACTTTAAGTCCTGGGGTCGATCATTGGTGTGTGTGTAGTCTGTATAGTCCTCCATGTCTCCCTGTGGGTTTAATCTGGTTTTTCTGAAGAGTTAAAAGACATGCTTTATGTTAATTGCTAAAAGTGGCTTGAGTGTGTGTTTGAGTGTATGGTTTGGTTCCTTGTCTATGGATTTCCTTGCCTTGCACCCTGTGCCACCAGCTAGGCATAAGCTCTTCAGAATTAGTCAGATAAGAAATAAAATGAATGAATGATGATGATGTTTTATGTTTTCTCTGTTATTACATATTTAGGGTATGTGTCTTTAAACTATTACTACAAACATTAATCAGGTAACCCTTTAAATCTTATATACAATGTAAGCAAAAATAGTAACTTATCCAACCAAATAATTTAATTCAGGTGTTCCAATCACTCCCATGGCCACAGATGTATAAAATCAAGCTCCTAGGCATAGAGAGACAGTGGATGCTGAGGTACATAGTTCGCAGAGGGTACAAACTTTCTGCAGAGTCAATCGCTACACACCTACAAACTTCATGTGGCCTTTGGATTAACTCAAAAACAGTGTATAGAAAGTTACATGGAATGGGTTTCCATGGCCAAACAGCTGCAACCAAGCCATTCATCCCCAAACACAACATAACGGGTCAGACGCAGTGGTTTAAAGGACGCTGCCACTGGACTCTAGCACAGTAGAGACATGTTTTCTCTGTCTGGCGATCTGATAGACAAGTCTTGGTTTGGTGCTTGCCAGGTTATTTGTCTTACTGCATTGTGCCATGTGTACAATTTGGTGGATGGGGGGGGGTTATAGTGTAGGTGTGAAATCTCTTTTGGACAGTTTCATGCTCCCAATATTGTGAGAACAGT
Source organism: Parotocinclus haroldoi (assembly GCA_034779995.1). Classification (NCBI taxonomy): domain Eukaryota; kingdom Metazoa; phylum Chordata; class Actinopteri; order Siluriformes; family Loricariidae; genus Parotocinclus; species Parotocinclus haroldoi. The sequence goes on along the minus strand of JAUZST010063295.1, from coordinate 16,244 downwards.
TTAGGGATAGCCATTTCTGTTCCAACATGTCTGCACACCAATGCACATAGCAATGTCCATGAAGACATGGATGAGTTTGGTGTGGTGGACCTTGACTGGGCTGCACAGAATCCTGACCTCAACTCGATAGAAAACCAATTGAATGAATTAGAGTGGAGACTGAGCAGGCCTTGTCATCCAAAATCATCTAAAATGCGCTCCTGGTAGAACAGTAAAAAAATAATATAAACACAATTTTAAACTTGTGTGTGAAGGAACACGAGCGAAAACATTTGGCAATCTAGTATATGTAATCTACACTAATCAAGGAGGATGATTCCATTTTGAGTTTTGGTTTCCGAATGTTTCTTCTTTATAATCTTTTGCGAGTATATCCATTTCCACTTTCACCCTGGACTTACTCAGTTTAGGATTGGCCTTGCATATTAGCAGGTCTTATAAAATGTTAATGCTGCTTTGAGGCAATGTCCATTGTAATAATTTTTTGTGACCATTCTTGACTGGCCGAGCCAGTCATGTTTCTACTTGTCTGTTTTTTTCTGTCAAGATGCTGAGTGTACATGAATGAGAAATAAACTTTGTTTTTAAATACACTTTTTTATATTTGACTGCTATGAAACAAATAGTGATACATTTAAAGGGGTCTGAATACTTTCTGTACCCACTGTACAGATACTTTGGTGGGACTATCAAAGTGAGTAGAAGCACTGTGCTCTCAGAATACCAGCAATCTAAGTAGGTTGTTAAAGCCTTGTTCTGAGACAAATCTTCAACTGTCTGGTACAGAGAATTAATGAGCTGGTGATGCTGCTCGATTAATTGGCCCCGATTACTCACCACTGTCTATTAATCTAAACACTGAAGCCAAAAGGGTAATCCAAAAGCAAGGGACATAAATGGGAAAAAGGCAGCAGGCAAGGCAATACAAGGAATAATGCTTGGTATGCTGTCATACCAATTCAATCATGTCAGTAATTGGTGTATACACATTTTAAACTCGACACTCAGAAGCATTTAATATATTAATAACCTGACGCACTAATTGATAGGTAGGTTTAGACCAACCATTTTATTCAATTTGACTATGGACTTGAATTCATGTATTGATTGCGTATAATAAACATGTGCATATATTAGTCCATCCCAAAGGAACATGAAGCCTGTTAAACGTTTTCACACTTATAGCAAACCCAAAAATAATTAACTTCTTACATACTGCATAAGAATTTTCAGATAATTTCAAAACAGTCTCCCAAAAAGATGTGCTTAGTGCTAACTCTGGCATGTTATTTTTCCTAATGTGCTGCATTGCAAACCAAAGTATCACATACTCCACTTGCTTCTAGCACTATGGAGCATCAGCTTTCTGACACTTGTAGAAATTAATATGCAATTGCCCCATGATCCATATATGTTTGTAGAATATAGGAGCACAACACCAGGCAAACGTTGCTCAGTGTGTAATACAGGCACTTTCTGTTTTATGATGGCTTGACTTATGATTTTGACCTTACAATGGGAATCCGATAATAAACATAAATACACCACGAAACCACACTCCGAATATTTATTTAGATTTTTTTTCGAAACAGGTTTCAGCAGCATTTCACACCCCTATCTCGATCTGAAGCATTTTCAGGCTTTGGACAGAAGGATATTTGTTGTCACGGCACCCATTACATGTCATGCCATTGGCAACCAGTAAACACCACCTTCGTATACAGCGCTGTTGTAAATAAGAAATGTAACCATATTGTCTTTAGTGACAAATCCAGGTTCCAAGATCAGATGATGATGAGGCTTGAAAATCAATGCTTTGTGGTGAGCTCCTCAACGAGGCCACGTGCTGGCAGGGCTTACAACTGACATTTTTCAGCACGATAATGCTCATCCACACACAGCAAGGGTTACCCAGGGTCTCTGCCAGATTTAAACACTTCCTTGGCCTGCCCAGTCACCAGATTTATTGCTAATCGAGCATTCATGGAACCACCTTCAGCAGTCTACAAGTGTGCAGGATCTATACATTAGATCATGCACATCATCACAATATTGAGACACTGAGGTATTTCTAATTGGGACTACTGCCCTGTTATCTTGTACTGTATACTGTGCTCGTGTCTCGTTTCCCACGTCACCTTTATCTTATGCCAGTATTCTCATGCCATGCTTCCATCTCCTTCTTAGTACACGTTGTAATGTATGCACTTACTCTGAATGTTCATAAAGTTCAATGCAAACGTCTTCCTTTACACAATCAAAAGGAGTGCTCTTAATGTGGGATTTCAGGAAAATAGTGTTCAAAATGTAAATGTCAATCAGATAAATTAGACTAAATTTAAGGTCTGTAGAAAATATGCCAGGTATGTTTTAATTATGAGTTGCACAAGCCTTTCCCACACAATATCTGAGCTCTTGGAAAAAAATTAATCCAGCATGAGCATTGTACACCCTATGGTGGAACTAATTGGATATTCTTATACCATATTGACAAATTGCCCTACTTTTTTTAATAAATGTTTTTATGTAATTTCATGATGAATCAAAATGATCAAAGAAAATTGTAGCTTTTTCAAAATATTTTATAGAAAATGTCATATAATTTGAAAATAAATATGCTCCACTACATTACAGACACACAAAGTGTTAAAATTAAACATATTTACAGGGAGTAAATAAATAAACAAACCAGAATGTAAATAAACTACTTATAGGACGTTTATGCTTTGATATGACAATAAAATAAAAAGGAAGCTAGTGTGGCCTATCATTTCTTTTGGCTGTTATATTACTAGAGGTATGGAGTAAAATTTTCTAGAACATGTAGCATAATGTATGGGAATGTTACCTCATTTAACATAACACTGCACGAAATAAATTACAGTAAAATGTGGAGTGATAACATGAATTATGGGCCAGAGATATATTAAGCGAAAAATATTCCAATATTTGAATTCTCCACTGTATGTTTTACTGTAGAATAGTTTTACAGAAAACCAAATCTCAAGTAGTCATCTGTCTTTCAGTAGAGGACAGAGTCAAGTCACAGAGAAAAATGCTTAACAGTGGTTTAACAGAATTAAAATTACAGAATTTTAATATAGAATCTTCTATATACAGTACAAGACACCTGTAAACAAAATTGATCATACTCGTTCATGTAATGCTGAGTGCCGCCTGATGTATGTTAATAGGCTGATGTTCATTTCTGCTCATTATCTCGCTCACACAGACACTTCTAAAATAATTGGATCTGTAAGGACAATCATCTTAATTTTGTTGTAGACTGAATACATTTGGGTATTAACTGTTTAAAAAACATTTCAGCTTTTATTTTCAAATATTTACATCAGGACATATTTTGTCTGAAACCACAAATTATTCTTGTTAACAAAAGTTTTAGAAAAGATCAACTTAAAATAGTTAAACTGAAGGGGGGGATAATCCCTTCGGTGTCCTCTTTAGCATGAAAAATGCATACTCTAGAGGGATGCAGGCTAAGTCCTTCACTGTGTTTTACAGATGAGCTTGTATGAGTGGGATTATAAGCAGATCCTTTCTTTCTCCAAACTTCAGCCTTTCCATCACTTTGGTAAAGGTTAATCTTTGTCTCATAAGTCCATAAAACTGTCCCAGAATTTGTAATTTATCGTCTCTGTACTTTTTAGCAAATTCCAGCCTAGTCTTCCTATTCTTCTTGCTTATTAGTGGTTTGCATCTTATGATGAAGCCTATTTTGTAAATTGCGTATCGGATCCATATGTAAACACCTGGAAATAAAAGCTAAAACGTTGATCTTTTGATTTGTATTTGTAATTAATCCAAATGTTTTCAGTCTACAGCAAAAATAAAAGCATTGGCATCACTGTTCCAATACTTTTGGAGGGTGTATATATACACTGGTCAGGCATAACTTTATAACCATTTAGCAGCATCACTTATTACATAGGATCACTTTGTAGTTCTACAATTACAAACGTCCATCTCTTTCTCTACATACTTTATTCGCCCCCTTTACTCTGCTCTGAAATGGTCAGGACTCCCACAGATCAGGTGCTGTTTGGGTGGTGGATCATTCTCACTGCAGTTTCACTGATGTGGTGTGTTGTTCAGGTATGACTGTATCAGACACAGCAGTGCTGCTGGAGTTTTTATTTTTAAACAGAGTTTACTCACTGTGCACTCTATTAGACACGTACCATACTGCTTCAGTTTGTAGATGTAAAGTCAGAGACAGCAGCTCATTTGCTGTTGCTTGCATAGTATGCATTAGTCATCCTGAAATCCTTCATCAGTGTTCACTGGTTGCTGCATACAGGATGATGGTCACTGGGAATTTTTGGGAGGTGCGGCAGTGACACAAGGATCTGATCTTTACTGTTCCTGTGGGCAACCTGACCATTACAAACTGCAAAGCAATTCTATATGGTAAGTGGGACTGATAAAATCGATAATGAGTGTAGAAACAAAGTGGTAGTGTCAAATATAAACACTGCTCACAAAAAATGAAAGACCCACTAATCTTTATGAGCAGTGTGTTTACACCTTCAAAGGACAGTCCAGTGGTATGCTGCCTATTGTGTTCGGCCAGTCATTGACACAAATGATTCTTTCAGGTTTGTTTTATAGCAGCACTTACAGAACTACTATAGTATGTTGTCTTGCACAGTATACAAATACAGTAGGTGTTGTATCTGTCCTTTCATGCACCCCCTCCTTTTCACTCCTACTAAGTCCACAGGAATGCAATGAGTCCAAGGTTGACCGATCAGAGTTGCAGGCTCAAAGTGCTGTGCTATTAATTTGGTGAAAAATCACTTCATCCCAGAAATCATAAATATAGGACAACATCCGCTCATCTCCTTGGCTTGTCACATCTAAAGAGGAAGGACATGATATAATGAAAACAAATTCACATCGAAAAGACAGTTAAGATAGCACTTGTGTACCTCACATTTGTTACTGAATTTCATTTGATTTACATATTATATACTGCACAATTAAATGTTATTTTTACATTAGTTTGACACCTTTAAGTAGAATAAATATAATGGGGTGTTCTGTGACTTTTGAATCACCCTGTTAAAAGTCACAAAACATCCTTTTGTTTCAGAAAAAAAGGAAAAATAACATATCTGAATACCCCAGCAAGTAATGATTGAGGAGGATTATATTTTAGGTTATGTCTAGAACATGGCCGCCATCTTGAAAGCTGCCATACTGGATCAAGGGCAAGTTGTTCCGATTGAAAGGCGATCATGCAGCATATCAAATACCAGAACTGGCTTACAAATCAATTGCTGCAAACAGATTTGCAAAATCCCTTGTGGTTCAAAACTAATCAACACAGACATTTGAAACAACAACCGTGAACGTGATGCACAGCTATTTGACGTGTTCAATGTGCTGTCCCTGGTGCTGAACATAGAGCAGTCCAGTCACAGAATGCAGTCATTACAAACCTGCATGAGAAATGAGGCTGTCACAAGTCTCTATGATGCAGTGCTGAAGGTTTTGTTTGTTGCAGATTTTCTCAGGATACACAATTTGCTTGAGATGACCCCAGAGATAAAAGTCAGATAAGAGTGGTGTGAGGTTGGGCGATCTGGGTGGCCATTCCACAGGTCCACGACGGCCAATCCAACGACCAGGGAATTGAATATCCAGCCACTAACGAATACCTGCTCCATACTGTGGTGGAGCCCCATCCTGTTGGAAATAACAGGCAAAACTGCCATCTTCAGTCAGAATGGATGGGAACACTGTTTCCTGTAGCATTGTCAGGTAATGCTTAAGGTCTGGTAGATGAAAATGGGTCTAATTACACGGGTGCCCCACATTCCAAACCACAACCTTCACATCACCTACGACTTGTGTCTGCCATCCATTGAGGATTTTCTTCACTTTAGTATCTCACGTTCTGGTGATTATTGGTATGAAAGATCCGTATAAGGGGTGACCACATTCTGCTGTGGCACATCACGTGCTGCCTTTTGGTAGATCCAAAAACCATTTTAAGGTTTTTTCGTCTGTAGTGGTCTTCGGATAACCACTACGTGTACGGTTTCACCGGATTTGGCTATGAGGGATGCAACAGTGCTGTGTGAAATAGCAAAAAATCTATATTTTTGTGTTTAAGACCATTGGAGTTGGTATACAGTGAATAGCCATAATTGAGTAATGGTCTATATAGATTATGGCAAGAACTACTCAACTGAGTAAAAAAAAAAAAAAAATGCAGTACATCCTTACTCTCACAACAGGACCTTCCCAGGACAGGAAGGCCAATAAATACCAGCCTCAGAAACTTAACAGAACCCCAGATAAGAGTCCATTTAAAGGTTCATGCTTACTGGGACCATCATCTATTTTTCTACAAGAAACGACCCTAAGAAAACCTCCAGGCTATGTACAGTATCTCACAAAAATGAGTAAACATTTTTTTTACATTTTTGTAAATATTGTATTATATAATTTTATGGGACAACACTGAAGAGATATACAAAAGTACTCACTCTTGCCAATTGTTTAGACATTAATGGCTGTCTTAAGGGGCACAGCAAATTTATACTGCTATACAAGCTGTAGACCGACTACATTGTATCAAATTGTCATATCTTTAATGGTGTCCCATGAAAAAATATAATAAAACAGTACTAAACTGTGAAGGGGTGTACTCACTTTTGTGAAATACTGTAAGGGTTATTTGACCAAGAAAGAGGCTGATGGAGTGTTGCATCAAATGACCTGGCCTCCACAATCACCTGATTTAAAGATAGTTTGGGATAAGTCAGACTACAGAGTGAAGACAAAGCAGTCCATAAGTGCCCAGTGCCTCTGGGAACTCCCAAACTGTTGGCAAAACATTGTAGGTGATTACTTCATAACGCTGACAGAGAATGCTAATCTAACATATATTTGGTTTGTTTAACACTTTTAAGTTTATTCCTTATGTGTTCCTTCATAATCTGGATGACTTCAGTATTGATTTGCAATGTAGGAAAAAAGAACCATGAGAGGATGAGTACAAACTTTTCACTGGTACTGTATTGTACATACAGTGGGGGAAAATTAGTATTTGATACACTGCTGGTTTTCCCACCTACTAAGACTGGCAATGTCTGTAATGTATACTTCTATTGTGAGAGACAGAAATAAAGCTAGAAAAACATGTATTATAATTCTTAAATAATTAACTTGCATTTTATTGTATAAGATAAGTATTTGATGACCTACCAACCAGCAGGAATTCTGGCTCTCACAGACCAGTTAGTCTTTCTTTTAGAAGCCCTCCTACTCTGCACCCATTACCTGTACTAACTGCACCTCTTTGAACTCGTTACCTGTATAAGAGACACCTGCCGACACACACAATCAATCACACTCTAATCTCCCCACTCTATCAAAGAGTGTCTAAAGACACCAGGGACAAAACTGGCCTGCACAAGGGATGGGCTACAGGACAATAGACAACAGCTTGGTGGGAAGGCAACAACTGTTGGCGCAATGATTAGAAAATGGACTGTCAATCTTTCTCTAGTCTGGGACTCCATGCATGATCTCAAGGATGATTCTGAGAAATGTCAGAACTACACAGCAGGACCTAGTCAGTGACCTGAAGAAAGGTGGTACCACAATCTCAAAGATGATGTTAGTAACACAGTACACCGTCATGTATTAATAGCCTGCAGGGCACGCAAGGCCCCCCTGCCCACGCCAACAAATGTCCAGGCCTGTTTGAAGTTCACCAATGATATGGATAAGCCAGAGGTGGCATGGAAAGAGGTCATGTGGTCAGTTGAGCTCTTTGGTATGAACTTCACTCACTGTTTGGAGAAAGTATATTGTATCAAATTAGTATTTTATGCAATAAAATGCAAATTCATTATTTAAAAATCATACAATAAGATTTTATCAATTTTTACTTAAATTTTGTCCTTAACTATATATACACATATAGTTAATTATACATTTATTTATTTTTTTTTATTATTTTTTTTTAACCTGCGATGCACTGAGTCTGCGAAAGGTGAACCACAAAGTGACAAGGGAACACTGTATACACACAGATACACTGTGTATACTATGTATATACAAATGATACATCTTTGAGACTGTCCTCCTGTGTAGTTCTGGGCTGAATCCTGAACTTTCTAAGAATCATCTTTACCCTACAAGGTGAGATCTTGCATGGAGTCGAGACCGAGGAAGATTGACAGTCATCTTGTGCTTCTTCCATTTTCTAATAATTGCAACAACAGTTGTTGCCTTCACCCCACACTGCTTGCCTATTGTCCATCCTAGGTCTACAGGGTTGTCTCTGGTGTCCTTCGACAGCTCTTTGGTCATGGGCATGTTAAAGAGGTTGGAGTGTGATTGACAGTGTGTGGACAGGTGTATTTTATACAAGTAACGAGTTCAAGCTATTAATACAAGTAATAATTATATAACAGGAGGGCATCTTAAAGAAGCAGGTCTGTGAGAGCCAGAAATCTTGCTGATTTGTAGATGATAAAATACTTATTTCATGCAATAAAATGTGAATTAATTATTTGAAAATTATACAATGTATTTTAATTTTTTTTATTCTGTCTCTCACAATTGAGGTGTATAAAATTATGAAAGTATGATAAAAATTGGCAAAACTTGCAAAATCAGCAGCGTATCAAATACTTTTTTCCCCACTGTGTACACACACACACTTACACACACAGAGAACAGTGTTTTTAACTCCAGCAGCACTAATGTGTCTGATCTACTACACTGCCTACAAAAATCACCTAATTTTTTGATATATGTCAACAAGACACAAATTAACATCACCACATTAGTGTCACTGCAACACTGAGAATGATCCATCATCCAAATAGTACCAGATCTGGTTTTGTGGGGATTTTGAGCAGAGAACTGAGTAAACAGGACTAAAAGTATATATAGTGGAACTATAAACAGTGAGTGTAAAAAAGTACACAAAAGGTGTACATGATAAAAGTGTTCAGTCAGTGTATACAAAGCATACATATTATATAGTATATATGTAGTCACTCGTACTGAAGTCCAGATACCCCATTTAGTGAAAAGATACTGCCTTTGTCTCCTAATAACATCTCAACTTTAAACAGTGTAATGGTTACATTTTAGTTTAGAGATTAGTTCTTGCGTTAATTACATGCTCAAATGGTACAAACACCGTCCAAACAGATTTGCAAATAGACCAATTCACCCATTAATACACTGACCTGCATGTTCTCTCATTAAGTTCAAGTTGTTTTAGCTTGCAATCAGCCTCTGAACGTTTGCATGAACACAGGCATGTCTCTGGATCCTGAACATATAACTTTCTCCTTCTCTCAGAACACGTACTGCAGCATGGTTTACAGCGAGTGCTGGTTAAATAAAAAGAGAATAAGAGACAGAATGAGACAGAATAAAGGAGTATAAATAAATCAGTAGTAGAACTAAGATTAAAGTTCTGTCCTTAATTTTCGAAATGCAAGTTCTGACCAGTTGGTTACACACAGTTTATTTTATTTTGGTAAACAAAAACAGCAAGCATTACATTATGTTCAGTCAAGCAGCAGGCATGGCAATTAGGCATGGAGACGGTATAGCTTATATGGCCCAGTATGGTTACTTGACTGTGTATAATGAGTTGATACTGTAGATGTTAGGCTATGAGACATGCACTTGCAAATTGAGCTGAGGTGTAAGACATGTAACCACAGTAACCAGACAGTGCCATGAATGAATAATAAGCATAATCAATGCTTTGTTTACATCTGCACATAATACTAGCCAAAACCTCATTAACCTACTGCAATTGTTTTAGGTCTTTTTGGTGTTCAAGAAATATGCAAATATATTACCACATGCCTGACATAATATCACACTTATCTTCAGGTGTGAAGAAATAACAAACATACTGTACACATTCAAACATACATAGAAATAATGAAATCTAATGCAGAGGAGTAAGTCTGGTCCTTGCAAGCCTGAGAGATACTGCATGTATATAGCAGTCAAACACCTTATGCTAGGTAGAACAGCCATTTCATATATGGAGAAAAATATATTAAAGCAATATTACGATTTTTTTAGATTAAGTGGAAACAATATATAAAAAAATATATATACCATCCGAGTAGTTTAAAATGAAAATAGATTAGGGCTATAGACAATAACCGTTTTAATACATTACAGCAGTTGTGTGAGGCCTACCACAGTGTTGAGCTCATCACCGTCAGCACCGCAGCTATTATTTATTAATAAAATGGATAGTTCTGGCTCTAACAACTGTGACAGAGTCACATAGATTAAAAGAGGATAAAAAACAGAAACTGTTGCACACAAAGTTTAACAAGAAATACACTCCAAATAAGAAAATGTTGGGACGGTATCGAACATGCAAAAACACAGTTCTCCTTACATGCACCTTTATATAAATGCAGACAGTATGAACTCAGGATATTTAAAGATTTGTCTGACCAAATTCGTTTTATTTGTAATAATAAACGTCTATTCCTGCATTTCAGACCTCAAACACATTCCAAAACAAACTTTAACAAGTTATGTCAACAAGTGATTATAATCATGATTTGGTATAAAAGCCGTGTCCTCAAAAGGCTTTGAGGGGCAAAGGTGGGCAGATGATCTCCAAAGATTAAATGTATGAGAAAATGAATGACATTTTTTTAAAACAATGGTCCTCGCAGAAATGTTTTTACAAAGGATTTCCAGATTTCTCACATACAACTTTTTTCTGATTTGACTTGTTTTGTGTTGCCTTGTTGATAAGTGAGGGACTCACCAGGGCAGCTTCTCACCAGGGCAGGCACCAATTCATGACCAGTAAAAGCCAAAAAAAACCCTTTAAATAATAAAATGTCAGAAATTTTTTCCTCCCACAAATACTCTTACACACAACACATATCCTCAACTGGCTTAACACCTTTGCCCCAGCAAAAGAATCATTTTTCATTTAAAGAATAAATACATTAAACATTATCTAATTGATATAACTAAATGGTTGCTTTTGAACCATGCATTGGAAAAGCTGCTCCTCAAAATCTGCCTTTCAACGTTTTCTCTCTAAATATGGTAGATTTATGCATGGATGTCCCTAAAAAGATGTGATTTTGAGATAATTCACATTGCTCCAAAATCTATGGAAAAAAAATTATTCTTTTCAATATTGATGCTGCCATGACAGAACTGAAAATTACCTTTGCCAAGGGGACTGACCCAACTCCACACCATGAAATACACTGGATTTTGTAATTGTTGCTAAATAGTCTGGATGATCCTTTTTTGCCATTGGTCTGGAACACAGGATTTTCTCAAAAAAAAAAAAAAAAAAAACATGGAATACTGATTTATCTGACCTCAATACATGTTTTCAAGATGTAATGGTCCCTCATTTTAGATGACTCTAAGCCCAAAGAAGTCAACGCTGCTTCTGGATGTGACTATTCGTTTTTGCACAGTAAAAGTGACTGCCAAAATCTCCATGCAAACCAGAGGGTGTACCTTCACAATGATTTGCCCAGTTAAATGATGAACAAAAACAAGTAACAACTACTAACAACTTCAAGCACTTCTCGGACATATCACAATATAGGCATTACCCCATTTTGTATAGATATGGACCACTTAACTATGCACGGTGCTGTATGCAAAGTTACCTAACAGCTCCAGAGATCTCCGGTTCAATCCTTCAGTGCCTTACACTTCTGGAGATCTCTGATACAATCATAACCTCTGGCTCCAATTGTTTTGCATGTCCTCCCTGTGTCCGCATGGGTTTCCACCATGCATTAGGCTAATTGGGTACTCTAAACTGGGCAGCTGGTCAGCCAATATCAGGTGAATCAAAATAAATACACGCGCGCACACGCACGCACAGTGAGAGTGGGGAAAATACACTGCCGATTTGAGTTTTTTCACCTACTAAGAATGTAGGTGTGCGTAATTTTCATACATTTTTTGATACAATAGGAAAATAATATATATGGTACAGAAACCTTTGTTTGCAATTTAGGTCAGACAATTGCTTGACCAAGTTTGCACACATTGCAGCAGTGATTTTGGCCCACTCCCCCATACAGATCTTCTGCAGATCCTTAAGGTTTCTGGGCTGTCACTGAGCAATATTGAGTTTCACCTTCCTCCAGGACTTTGAAATTCTTCTTACATAGCCACTCCTTAGTTGCCCTGGCTGTGACTTTCAGGTCATTGTCATGCTGGAAGACACATGATGTTTGATGTTTACACCCCCATGCTTCACAGTTGGGACGATGTTCTTGGGGTTGTATTCATGCTTCTTCTTCCTCCAAACACAGTGAATGGAGTTCATACCAAAAAGCTCAATTATTCTATTTTAAGCTCATCTGACCACATGACCTTCTCCCATGTCTCCTCTGGATCATCCATATGGTCATTGACAAACTTTAAATGGGCCTGAACATTTACTGGCGTGAGCAGGGGGACCTTGTGTGCCCTGCAGGATTTTAACCCATGACGGTGTAGTGTGTTACTAACAGTCATCTTTGACACTGTAGTCCCAGCTTTCTTCAGGTTGTTGACCAGGTCCTCCCATGAAGTGCTGGGCTCTTTCTAGAGCTTTTTTTTTTATTATTCCCCCACAATGTGAGATCTTGCATGAAGCCCCAGACCAAAGAAGACTGGCAGTCATCTTGTGTTTCCCTCCATTTTTTCTAATATTTAAGCCAACAGCTGCTTGTCTATTGTCCTGTACCCCATACCAGCCTTGTGCAAGTTTCCTTAGACAGCTTCTTGTTCTTGGGCATGTTGGAGAGGTTAGAGTGTGATTGATCGAGTGTGTGGACAGGTGTATTTTATACAGAAAATGAGTTCAAATCTTGCTGGTTGGTAGGTGATCAAATAGTTATTTAATGCAATAAAATGCAAATTAATTATTTAAAAATCATACAATGTGATTTTCTGGATTTTATTAGATTCTCACAGTTACAAAACTTACCGACCTCTCCATTCTTTGTAGGTGGGAAAACTTTGCAGAAGACTGGCAGTGTATCAAATAATTTAGGAATTATCATTCCCATAATTAAATATTCCAATCACAAAAAGCTCAAAAATAATAAATTTTAATACATGCAAATCGCTTAGTGTGAGTACACTGTTATTACACCCACTACTTATATGTTCCCTCTTAATGATGCATTTTGTTTTTGTTCCAAATTTCTTATCAAAAAGTTACATAATTAACAATTATTATATGAGCTGTATTTACAATGAGAAAGTATTCTAGCGGCAGAGTTTTGCAGATACTTAAATAAGCGGAGGTTTTTTAAGAATACCAGTGAAAAGAGAGTTACAGTAGACTAAGAAGTACTGTTCAGTTTTACTTAAAAAAATACACCAATAAGATAAACTTTCTCGTTGCCACAGTAGTGAACAGCCTTCATACACAAATCGGGGTTCGCAAGGATTTCATTTAGTGTAGTAACGATGCTCCTCTTTTTCTCTGTTTTATAGCAGCTTGCAAGAGTCATGTGACACCACCACAACACAGCAAAAGGAGGGGGAGCACAGTATGCAAGCAAAAGGTAAAAGGAACGTTTTTTGTTTAAATGGGCGCAACATACTAAACATAGAGGAGAGAAACTGAAAGTAAAGTATCATCCCATCCCATGATGCCATTATAGATCCTATATCAATTCCAACGTTGTTATCAAAAGAATCGATATTTGGATCGATCTGCACATGCCTAATGAAGAGGAAAAGATAGGAAACTGAACATTTCACAAGTATGAGAGCATTTCAAGGAAAACTAGAGAAGTTCATTTCCTGCAGAAAATGTGAGTGTGATTGCAGCAGTCCATGTGCATTCCGGATGCTTCATGATTACGAATATGCATACTGTCTTTCAAAAGATATTAGAAGAATACACTTCCTAGTCGTTATATACAAAGTCATGGATCCGAGTCCAGGTCGGTTCTGGTTGGGCTCAGTACAGAGTCCCATTTCTGGATGAATTCTGGTCCAGCACCATTACTATTCACAACTTCAAAAGTATTTATCCTATCACTTATCTGAAAACTTTGTGATCGAAAGGAGCCTCCAATGACCGTTTACATGTGAACTTACAATTTTCTGAGATTTTTTCTGAGAGGCAGTTTTAAAAAGTCTCTATGGACCAAAAAGTCTGACTTTCTGGACTCATATCATAACTCATAAAATAATTACTCAACCGATTAGATATTTTGTAGTTTGATAGCAAAGGCTTATACCTACTATTTAAAGTTTAAATTGAGTTTCTAGGTGAAACTATATCAATTTTAGGAGATAGTTTGTTAAAATAAGAGGACTTTGCTTCCCATCTATTTTAACAGAAGCAGGAATGTTATGAGTATTGACGCAGGTTCCAAACAGACGTATACTGTATTCTTATACCCAAAGTATACTGATTTCAGGCCTAGAGTGAAAAAGCTGATAACTGCGTTTTCTAGAGTGTGCCTTGATCTTCCTTTGATCTTTAAGCTAGAGTGGGGCCATATAAAATGAATGGGGTGACATTTGAGGAGTGATAAAAAGTGAACAGAGTGTGTGACTACTCTGTAAATTTAGATGACTGGTGACAACACACTCAGGTTCGACATTGTCTATGGGATTTTTGTGCTGGAAAATCAGGGGCACCAGGATTACGATTTGAGGTCTCTTTTGAGACAGATAGATACTTTATTGATTTCAAAGGAAATTTAGCAAACATGCTGAACATCTTAAAACATGTTTGCAGCAAGAATGGACCAAAATAACACCATGTCCCCTGTGCTGCAATGTCTTTTAACTGTGGGGGAAAGGAATGACAACATTACAAAGTGGTAAATGCTTTACCATCCCAACTGTTTTGTTGAAATATATAACAAGGCTGTTTCAATACCATGTTTGGAATGAAAACCAGAATGAAATGGTTCAAAAAGGTTGAGTTTCTTCCGTTTCTTTGTGTTACCATTACCCAACTTGCCTAGGGATGGCCAATCCTGTGGATATGAACAGTAGTCAGTATTCCACAGTATTTCCTCCCTTGTACACATTCTGTATGACTGTAGATTGGTGGAGCCCAAAATCTTTAAAGATAGAGAGAGAGAGAGTTTTTGCCCCTTTCTAGTTTGATGGATCATGAGCAACTCTTTAAGGAGTTTTTTTAATTAATATAACAGGCGCCTTCTCGCATCAGTATGTCATCTAAGAAACAGAAAAACCTGACTAATTTCTACATTTTTTTTCACCACTCTGATTCTGTTAGGTCATATTTATGCAGAAATCTATACAAACATTCAACACAATATATAACTGAAAATAAAACTCACAATGTATGACTACTACTTTTGCTACGCTTATAGACTCATGTTAGTATGATATAGACTCATGGTGCCTGTCCACGTGCATTCATCTCCTTCCCAAAGAAAGTCTGCATTAAATAATTTTAGCAAGTCTAGGGATCAGACTTTCTCCAGACCAGTAACTAAAATGTCTATTCATTATGGTTAAGCATTGTTCAACAATCAGTATCAACCAGTTAGCTTATAAGATTAAACAGTGGAGGACAAAATAAGCAACTATGTAATTGGGAGAATTGTACACTGCTCACTCCAAATTAGAAAAACTGACAGTATGAAACACGCACCTAAGATATTTGAGGTTTTGTCTGGACAACTTCATACCTGCATTTCAGATTGCATTCCAAAAAAGCTAGGCCTAAAGCATTAACCACTTTCTAATGTTTACCAATTTCCATTCTCATTTCTTTTCACCACACTTAGACATTTTGGCACAGAGAATCCTAAGCAATGGAGTGTTTCAGGTTTTTTTTCCTCCATTCTTGCTGCAAACACGTTTTAAGGCAGTGCAAGAAGTACAGGGTCGCTGTTGTCATAGTATTCATTTCTATTAAAATCACATTGTTATTTTATTTTTTTTTTAATTAATTACAAACTAAATTTCCCCTTACAATTTTTTGGAATGGTTTAAAGGTTTGAAATGCAGGAATTAATGTTGATTAACAAATGGGATGAAGCTAACCAAAACAAAACATATTCAGACTGTCTGCAATAAAATAAATGACAATGATTTAATGAATAACTGGTTTTCCATACTTGAACCCTGAAGGAGCTGCAGAGTTCCCAAGCAGAGACTGGAGTATCTGTCCATATGACCACAATAAGCCGTACACTCCATAGAGCTGGGCTTTATGGAAGAGTGGCCAG
>JAUZST010063284.1:0-22868 GCA_034779995.1 Parotocinclus haroldoi | reverse complement strand
CACTGTAAATTGCACATGTTAATTTTATTACATTATATATATATATATATATATATATATATTTATTGTTTCTTATTTATTTCTCTTCTTTAAATGTCTGTGTCTAAGTGTTTTGTTTTATTTTTTTGCTTTTTTACTTATTTATGCAGGCATTTGGTTAAATTTAAATTGGGATGCATGACTTGGGTTACTTGGGCCAGAGTCTTTGGTCTGGCCTGCCTTGTCGTGCCCTGATCTTAGGTTAGGAAGGTCTGGTGGGCCGTCTGACAGGGCCAAGCTTCGGTACTCCTGATCCTGACTTGTGCATCATTGTCTAAGACTAAGGGCAATAACTGGGGGTTTACAGTCATAGAGATTTATGTTGATATGGGATTCTGCGTTGGTGTCTTCTTGCCTTACTTAGTGTGATCATACGTTTGTTGATTGCTGGAGGTGGGTTGCTGTTGTCTCACTTGATCCCTCTTGGCTTTGTTACGTTCTAGTTTTCCACTTTCTAGTTTGGCAGCATTAATTATAGCAGCATGAGTTTCATGCTGCACATGGCATCAGTGATTGTTAATAGATATCTTAATAGCTAAAAATATCACAGAAGTTCTCCACTCTGAAGCTCAGAATGATTTTAACAGTAAATACTAAACGATAAGATTTAAGCAAAATACTCAATGCTCATCAAATCTCACATCTATTCAGTAACCATCCAGATACAGCACTAATGTAGATTTATGTTTAATTACTTCTTAATCATTAGTAGAATCTTTTACTCCAGTTACTAATACTGTGCTCACTGATCAGCTTGTCCAAGTCTGCAACATATTTATAAGATTCAATCCCTACATATTTACTCAAAAAAATACAGATTTTTATAGAACCACTACTTATTATTTTTAATTCATCTTTTACCTGTGGTTATGTGCTTAAATCCTTAAAATGTGTCGTAATAAAACCCATGATTAAAAAAGCCAATCTTGACTTTTGTGTTCTGTCTAATTATAGACCAATCTCAAATCTACCTTTACTCTCCAAAATGTAAAAAAGTTGTCTATCAGCAGCTCTGTAGTTACCTCTAAAATAACGGTATTTATGAAACTTTTCAGTCAGGATTTAGTCCTCATCATAATACTGAAACAGCATTAATTAGAGTAATTTATGATTTATTAATATCATCAGATAATGGACGTGTTTCTTTGCTTGTTCTATTAAATTCAGGTGCAGCATTTGACACCATAGATCATGAAATCTTACTGAATAGGCTGTAGGTACACTATAGGTATTAAGCGACTGGCACTGTTTTTGGCACTGTTTCTGGCCGACCGGTACCAGTTTGTTTATGTAAATAGTCAACGCTCTAAGCTGTCAGATATCAGGTACGGTGTCACTCTGGGGTCTTGCTACCATTACGCTCAATTATTCATAAGCGTGGTTTTAGTTTTCACTGCTATGCAGATGATATACAGCTGTACATATCAGCTGATCCAAATGACAGGTTTACAATCAGTAAAATTTAAGAATGGTGTTAAGGAAGTACAAAAACTCAGATAAAACTGAAAAACTGTAAAGCTGCTTTGAGACAATGCATCATTGTAAAAACAAACTAACCATGCCTGTGGCATCCAGCTTTGTTATTTGTTAGCTATTGCTACTACAATAGTCTCCTTTAGCCTAGCTACAAGCCTACACCTATCACAACCAAAATGTATACTAATGACGGAAGAAGAATAGCTAAACATGCCACACTCAGCACAGGGAACAAGCGCAACAGAAGATATGTTAGTGCTACTATGATTAAACACAGTGAGCACAGGTGATTCAGCCAATAGTACAGTAGACTTCTTGCTGTAGATCCTCCTACACTGCAGCTGGTGGTCCGTCGATTAAATCGCTGATGGAAAGTCAGTAAAAAAGTCACAGTAAAAAGTTAACCATAAACTTTCTAAACACCGATTAATGGCAGAAAATATAATCTACCCGTAACAGGAAGGAAGAAAATTAGATGATTAAAAAATGTATTCTAAAATTAGATATATCCGGAGTAATAATAAATAAGAAATAAAACGGCTAAGAATAACAAACTGCTAAGAGCTATAAATGTGAGTGCACTCTGTGATGAATGTAAATAAATGTTTACATGTTTATTTAAGTATTTATACACTATTTTTGCCGTATAACTTGCAGAACGTTTGGGTGGCATCATAGGGCTTGAATGAATTCAGTCTATAATGAAACTTTCACAAACAGCGAACACAACAACGCAGACAAAAAAACTTGTCATGTCGACAAGTAGCGACCCAGGTGGGCGATGCTCTAGTCTTACTTCACGTTTTTGGTGAGTTTTCAGTTTCAGTTTTCAGTTTCAATATATTAATTTTCCATTAATATATTTTGAAAACCCACGATGCACTGAGGCCGTGAAAGGTGAACCGCCAAGTGGCGAGGAACCACTGTATACCGTTTAAGAGTCTTCCTTATGCATATATATTATTTACACATGCCACATTCAAAACCAGATGCATTTTACTGAGAGATTATGCCCTTTCTCAGCCCTTTTCTTGCTACCAAACAAGCAGGGTAGGTCATGGCCATGAAGCGGATGTGCGAGGAGTAGTTGGCCAATATGTAAGCAAAACCATCTGTGAACACATGCAATCTAACTCTGCTAGTACAGCATGAAAGAACACTTCTGTTTTTTCTGGATTGTTGACTGTGTAAGTATATGCCCTAGACTTCCAATCTTATCTGTCACTGTGAGAAATCAATTCCTTTTCCCCATTCCAGAATGTCTGTTCCTTTTCTTCATACTCTTTGTGAAGAGCAGAATGGCGTAAATAAGAGAGGTGGCAGGGAATTATGTCTAGTTACTTAGATGTTGCAATATTTTTTTAAGTCACTGTCCTTTTTTCAGGTCACTACAGAATGTATACCAGCCCCACTCTCAGATATGGTAAGTCACATTAAATTTTAAGTGGCCTCTGTTTTAGATCATATCACACATATTTGTGAGTCATAGGTAATTCCTGACTCATTATATTCTGCATACTCACATACTCAAAGGAAAATTGCACCCACAACCAATACACACCATTACGTTAATTTGAAATATTCGTGATGCAATTTTCTGGTGTTTATTTCTTGCTCCTTTTCTGCTTTTCAAAAGAAAATTATGGTTATATGCACTGTCATGTTACACTGACGTCTATAAGTCTATCTGCGTATATGGACAGTTTTTGCCTTATTAATGTTTTCTTCCAATGTTGTAAATGAATAGGCTATATTACAATCCAGTTGAAGTTGGGATGTTGTGTAAAACAGAAATAGAAACAGAATATTATCATTTGCAAATGCTTTTCAAGTCCTGACCTTAACCCAATTGCAGTTTTGTTTAAGGGGTTTATGTGAGCAAACCCATCAAAATTCCAGAGTTTTGTATGGAAGAATGGTTTAAAATTCCTCTGAGCCAATGTGCAGGGCTGACTACAGTTATCAGAAACACACCAGGGAGTCACACCAGATGCTTAATGCAAATGTTATGTAATATTGGATACTTTTCATCAATAAATAAATTATGAAGTATAATCTATTGGCCAAGTGTTCCCTCCTCATTTAACTTCAGAACCTGGGTGAAAATCTGATTGTTTTGTCATGTCATGTCATGTGAAGAAATATAGAAGATCACAAGTTTTCAAGCATCACTGTATTCTGCTTAGCAACAGATGGAGGATTAAGCTTGTCAATAATTCACTCTATATTTGTCACCCAAATGATTTCCTTCAGTATTTTAAATATGTAGCCAAGTTACTTATTGTTCGTTCTTATGTGGTAATAGTTTATCATGCCTAATCTTACCTCTCATCTACAGCAACGGAGAAGAACAACTTCTTCTCGACAGGCTCAACATTTGGTACGGAAGTTGCTTCTATGTTTTTTCTCTAAAACAAAAGGTGTGGTTACCACTGGTCAGTACCACTATTTTAGACAGTTTTTAAGTATTACAAATGTGTGCATGATATTAAACAAAATATGCTCAAACAAAAACACAATATTAAAGTGAATATGACCTTTGAACATCTCTGATCTAAAAATCAGAAGCATTATGTTCAGAAGCATTATGGGTGTGCACTCATGTCACCTCAGTAACAAGCACACTTAAAACAACATAAAAATAATACATGTAATACTTGTAGCATGGTCTTGGGTCCAACTAATTAAACCTCAGATTTATCTGAGTTAACTGAAAGGAAACTAAATATCCAAATTAAGTGAAAGGAACTTAAATGACAGCCAATCTTGCACTTCCTTAAAAAAATTCTCAGTTTTGATGAAATATGTCATTTGGATCAGCTGATATGTACAGCTGTGGATCATCTGCATAGCTGTGGAAACTAATACCATATTTATGGACTATTGAGCCTAAAGGTAGCATGTACAGGAAGAATAATACAAATTGAAAATTGTTCTGTAATTAGAAAGCACACAAGGGTCAAACCTTTTAAGCAGGGGTTTTATTATGGCTCATAACCAAAGGAAAGGGGTGAATTTAAAATAAGCTGTGGTCTATAATACTATTATTATCTTAATACTAGTATTAACTTTTGAGAAAATATGTAGAAATTGAATTTAATTAAGCCAGTCAAATTAAAATGTATTTATATCGCGTTTTTACAGTGGTGCATTGTCTCAAAGCAGCTGTACAATATAATATTATCTTAAAAAGCCTATTCCAAATTTTATTTTGAGAATTCTTCATCATGTATGGACTGATATTTTCTGACTATTTCTTATTACAAGTTCTTCACCTTCTGTAATATTTTGCGTTATCTGGAGACTGTAATAAATTAAAGGATTATTCTTATTTTTTTCTGCAAGTGAGAATAAATACACAGCTTCAGTTTTGGTTAGGACCATGCTACCCGACCAAGCTTAAATCTTAAATACCTCCAATTTACTGTGTTCCAAACCCTGAGCGCTTTGCTTTAAGTACGGATGTGGTCATTATACCAGGGTTCTAGCATTTTTTCTCTAATACATTTGACCATAGAAGGAGCAACCATATCTAGGGTTAAGCAAAATACATATTCTAATTTTTGTTGGTTGAAAGCTCAAAATGAGTGTTTCTTCGTACCAAATATTTTCACAATATTTTAAAAGCAGAGGGAAATTATGTACAAATATCTCTACACTAGTGTGTACAAAGTCTTACATTTTCCAAAGTACTACTAAATAAATTCGATTTTTCATAATATTTTATTAATATGTTATAATATATTATAATTGTAATGAATATATTATTATTCTTTTTTAATAATATGTTAGACATTCTAATATTGTGAATTAAATGCTTGATATAAATTTATTAAAAAAAAACATCCAGCTATAGGCCAGATTTCTATCACAAATTTCTCTCCAGTAAAAGCACAAAGGTGTTTGTACAGTCTGTTGCTATATCAGCTCTAGACTATTGCAATATTCTAATGGCTGTTCCACAATCAAACCCCTGTAACTGATTCCAAATGCAGTAAACACATTTGGATTTCAGTTTGCCTGTCACCCTGCATGATCCCTTCACTGGCTCAGTGTTACTGCCAGCATCGGCAATGCCGCATTAGCACTGATGCTGCCCTACAAAGCTAAAATGCTCAACTTTATTGAGATCTGGAGAATTCGTTAGTCAAGTCAACACACTGAATTATTCATCATGTTCTGCACCACCATGAAGATTTTCTGCTGTGCTGTCTGATGCATTATCCTGATGAATGAGACCACTGCCATTAGGAAATACTGCTGCAATTAAGGGATTCCAAAAGTATCACACTTTGGAAGTGTGATATGGTAGTGGCTGTAATGTTTTGGCTGTCTTGTGTAAAACCTTTTAAAATGCAAAGAAATGTGTTGGTGATTCCGTTGTTTATGCTTTTGCAGTGTACTATTGTATTTCATACATTCTTAACAATGATGCAGATGAACTTTTACATAATTTACAAAACAGATTATTTGGCTATGGCCAGTTTTAGGCAATCATGGAAGTATAACATTCTGTAAAGAAACACCAACAACCTTATCTCTTCAGGGCTCCACCAAGTCACTAACATTGATCAAACAGAGGAACACCCTACCAAGGTAATATACTTCATAGGCATCATCATTTCTAACCTCAGCATATTTGTAACTAATTGTAAATTCTGTTTTTTTTAATCTATGCACCACCTCTAGTGTAGATACTAACTGCTGCTAATAGAAGTTTCTCTTTCCTAACATGTCATATATTTAGTCTCAACAATAGTACACAATTTGTGCTTTATGTACATTTTAAGCTGCTGACTGATAAAGAAAATCTACAGAAAATATAACATGGAATCAATAAAAGCTAAATCAGTAAAACTAAAATCTGAACACTGTCTCCCTTTTCCAGAAGTTTAAGCGCAGATCGAGTCATGGACAGGGTAATGGAGCGCCACTATGACTTTGATCTCACCTACGTTACTGAGCGTATTATTTCTGTCTTTTTCTCTTCTGTACTGGAAGAGCAACGGTATCGACTGAATATTAAAGAGGTGGCCACCCTGCTGAAGTCCAAACACCAAAACAAGTTTTTGGTCAGTAGCATTGTATTTGAGGTTCAAGATTTACAAAAGTCATGTCTTGTCATTTACAAAGTTCCCGTTTTTTCATATGTTGATTTTCCTCTGCAGCTGCTAAACCTTTCTGAAAGAAGGCACGACATCACCAGACTTAACCCTAAGGTAGATTCTTGTGTTTTTATTTCAGTATAGACTATTGGCCAAAGGTTTTCAAATTAGACTGTGTGATGAATTTGCTATGTCATCTACACCCACTGCTAACAGGCCCACAGTATGAATCATATTAGAATATGATCTTCATAGAGAAACAATGGCAACATAATGTGTTATAATGAAGACCACAGTGCCTCTCAGTGTGGCATTTTAATAGCTTCCTTCCTGTGAGTCGGGGCTTAATTTCCAGCATCAGTCTTTGACCCCAAACTGATCTATACTGTTCCATATTTCTACTGGGAAACATCTGCTGGTAATCGTGAAGTCTATTGTAGCAAGGAAGGGGAGAAAAACTCCTCATGTCATGGGATGCAGTTTTTGGGTGTATAATGCATTTGCAGTTACATTACATTACATTTTTGTGTCATGCTCTGCCCTAGGTACATGATTTTGGCTGGCCAGACCACCATGCTCCCCCACTGGACAAGATCTGTTCTATGTGCAAAGCCATAGAGAACTGGCTAAACTCTGATTCCCAGCATGTGGTTGTCTTACATTGCAAGGTACGGGGTTGTGACTGTTTTAGAAAGGGCCACTGAGTACATAAGCAATTTTTGTTTTGCTTTTACTTATTTGTGAGTTTTACTCAGAACAAGAGATTGGGCAATATTGTTGCCACTCTCTAATTTGTAAGTGATAACTGGAGTTCATGTAGGATTACCATCTTTTATTCACAGTTAATAACAAATCTGACAAGTTAAACATATGGAGCATATTGATATCATAGTTTTAACACATTTAAGAAGTTTAAATAGAGAAAACTCTGGACATGGACGGAATAGAAAATTTGATCAGAGATTACAGTGGAGGATTGCTCAAATGCTGCAGAATAAATCTAATAAACTGAATTTTGAACTTGAACAAATTAAAACTGAGCTTCAGAACCAATGTACAACAGTAACAGCTCAAAAGTCTTAAGATTTGGTAGCACACGCTTAGTATTTGGTAGCAGACATATTTTTTTGTTTACAGAGAATGTAGTGAGGTCGTTAAAGAAAATTGCACCTACCATCAAATATGGAGGAATCATGAAATTCGAACACCAAAACGAATTTTGGAACACGCCTTAGGGTCATTGTTTGTAATCTGGGTCCTCTTTGGAGATCCTGGGTCTTTCAGAAGGACAATGACAGATTAATACATCAATAAGCATCTAGATCTAGATAGCATCTGGATTTCAATATTTTTATAGTAATGTTTGTAAGCCACTGACCATTGAAAATGTGTACGACCTAGAGCACACTGCAAATAAGCGGGGTCCACAATTTCAATAGATCAATGAGAAAAAACTCAATGTTCTTGATAGCAAGGGCTTGATTTCAGTTGCTCCTCCCAAAGAGTGTGCTACCAAATATTAAGAGTGGCAATACATTTTACAAAATGTTTTGAGTAATGGACAAATGTGAAATATTGTTACAGTAAAATGTGTATTGCTATAGCAATTGACATATTTAATATGATTATACAATATCATGCTTTATTATATTTTGATCAAATTCATTTTCATATTCCTTTACTTTGATGCTATATTAATTGTGTCTTTTAAAGGGGAATAAAGGAAAAACAGGAGTTGTTATCGCTGCATACGTGCACTACAGCAAGATATCAGCAGGGTGAGAGTCTTCAGTTAGTATTTTGCTTTATCTATTTACTGCAACAACATTTGTTACGACCACAAATCAGAAACAGTTAGGACTCTATGATAAATGTAAATAAAACAAAAGCAGTGTTTCTTACATTTACTTTGACATTTATCTCATTGCAGACAGCATGAACCCAAGATATTACAACCCCAATTACAATTAAGTTGGGACATAAATGTAAAACATAAATAAAAACAGAATGATTTGTAAATCCCTTTCAACCCATATTGCATTGAATACACAATATATTTAATGTTTAAACAGATAAACTTATTTTTTATGTTTTTAAAAAACATAATTGTTTTGTGCAAATATTCACTGATTTGGAATTTGATGGCTGTAACACGCTCCAAAAAAGATGGGACAGGGGCAACAAAAGACTGGGAAAATTAAGGAATGCTCAAAAATTATTTGGAACATTCCACAGGTGAGTATCATAACTGGGTATAAATGGAAGAAAGAAGAAAAGGACTGTCCGGATTGTTATCAGCGCAAAGTTTAAAAGCAAACATCTCTGATGATATGGGGGTGTGTTAGTGCCCATGGCATGAGTCACTTGCACATCTGTGAAGGCAAGTGAAGGCATCTGTGAAGTGCCCTGCTTGGGCACCCTGATCCCAGCCGTCTCTTCGTGGTCGAAGTCAATACCTCCTCCATTGGAGTGGGGGCCGCCCTCTCCCAGCACCTCGACTACTTTTCTTTTCCCGGTTCAACTTCCTTATCACCTATCGACCAGGGACCCGGAACATTAAAGCGGATGCACTGTCAGGAAGTCTCTAACCCTTCAGAACCTCCTGAACCGATCCTACCAGCAACATGTGTTATCGGGGCCATACAGTGGGAGCTGGAGCAGAAACTGGTCGTGGCTCTGACCCAGACACACCCACCCCTGGAAGTTCTTCCAGAGACAAGACGTATGTTCCACCAAGTTTTCCGGACTGGCTACTGGCATGGGCTCACCTCACCCTACTTTCCGGACATCCTGGGGAATCCTGGACACACCAGCTCCTGCTCCTGGCATCACGCTTCTAGTGGGAGACCATGTACAGACCATGTGCATGCGTTTGTGGCCTCCTGCCCAACCTGCGCCCAGTGCAAGACTCCTTGTACCCTCCCTGCTGGTTGTCTGCCCCAATTCCCATCCCGGATCGCCCTTGGTCTCACCTGGCAGTTTAATTTTTGACGGGCCTTTCTCCATCTGCAAGACATACCACCATCCTCAGCATCGTGGACCGCCTCTCCAGAGTGGTTAGTTTCATTCCCTTCCCCAAGTTGCCTACCGCCTTCGAGACTGCTGAGGTACTGTTTTCCCAGGTTTTTACACTTTTTGGTATACCAAACAGACAGTCATCCACACAGACTGGAGTCCCCAGTTCACGTCGGGGGTCTGGACTGCCCTTCTGGAGAAGTTGGGGGTGGCTGTCGGCCTTACTTCAGGCTACCATCCGCAGTTCAACAGCCAGTGTGAAAGCGTTAACCATGAGCTGAGCAAGTTTGCTCACTCGCTACACATCCGCCACGCACATTTACCTTCCCCATCTTAACACCACACACCTGGATCTCATTTATTGCCCTCATTACACACCACATATATTCATCCTAGTCACACACACCCATTGCTAAGTCTCTTGGTCATGTTCCTTAAATAAATATAGCAAGGTATTTGAGTATTTTGCATTGTCTTTTTGGGAAAAAATGCATGGATGTCACTGGAAAATATGTCATCTTAAAGGCAGCTTTGGTTACTCTAAAATCTTAATGTACTTTTCTACATCAATGTTGCTATACACCCGAAGTGTATGTGACCTTTGCCTTTTGCACTGGCACAGTCCCATACTAAGACAGACCCTGGCTTTTGGGCAGCCTTTTTGTATTTGATTTTGAGCACAAAGCTCAGTTTCTTACTAAAAGAGACATGGCATACTGATTTGTCCATCCAAAATGCCTCCGAGCCTAAAAAAAAGTTGTTGCTGCTTCTGTACATCTTCTTATGTGCACAGAACGTTTTAAGTGACTTGTGTAAAAGTAGTTTCAAATTATAGTGATTTACAAAAATGTGCCAGATTAATTGCTTTTTCATGTGGTTATATCAGGTGTTGATAATCAACAGTTCTTGTTTGTAATGCTGTACCATATGGGGGATGTGTACTGAAATTTCTCCAGATTCACTGAATCCTTAAATTATATTATGTTCTGTATCTTTTCCATCTTTTTTGAGGAATATTGTTTTTATACATCTCAATAATTTTCTAACACATTTGTTGACAAACTGGAGAACATCTTTGCTTCTCAAAATCTCAGCCTTTTGTGGATACTGTAACCAATCATGACCACAATCACAATCACCGGTTGACTTCACCTATTTGACCTGGTTGGCCTGATCAACTTATTAATTTAGGTTTTTTTAAGCATCATTACTAGCCTAAATTGCCCTCATCCCAACCTTTTTTTGTAATGTGTTGCAGGCCTGAAGTTCAGGAATTGGTGTTTATTTAACAAATTAATTAGTTTCTTAGCAAAAACATATGTTTATACTGCCTGCAATTAAATAAAAGTCACACCAAACAAACAAAAAGGTTTTTTGTAGAAGAATATGATATGACTATATAAGTCTAATTTGCGATACAAATACAGGAAAAACCTATATAATATTTTGTTCTTGGTTCACATGTCTCGTTAGTAAGTGTGGGGTTTGATTTGTGTTTCTGTACAGAGCAGATCAGGCTCTAAGCACTCTGGCTATGCGGAAGTTCTGTGAGGACAAAGTGTCTTCTTCTCTCCAGCCGTCACAGAACAGGTGCTTATTTAGATTTATTTAATTTTGATCTGATGCATGTATTTTCTCTTTTGTTGTTTATTTTTATTTTCTCTTTGTTGTCCTTTCATTCCATATTCTATGCATTAGTATTACTAGTTCTACAACCTCAATTCCAATGAATTGGGCCATTATGTAAAACACAAACAAATAAATTGAATACACTACAAAGATAATATATTTAATGTTCACATGGGTTTAAGTTGATTGTTTTTTGCAAATATTCACTCATTTTTGAATTTGTATATAGGGAGCATCCTTGTAAAGCTCAGTTAGTCACAAACCAGGAAGGGATAAGGTTTACCACTTTGTGAACAACTGCATGAGAAAAAAGTCCAACCATAGAACAATATCCAAGAACAATATTTCTCATCGTGCAATTGCAAGGAATTTAGGGATTTCATTTACAGTCCAAAATATCATCAAAAGATCTCTGCAAGTAAGCTGCAAGTCGAAAAACCAACATTGAATGCCTGTGACCTTCGATCCCTCAGGCAGCACTGCATTAAAAATCGACCTCATTCTGTAACGGATATTATCACATCAGCTCAGGAACACCTCAGATCATTGACAGTGAATACATTTCATGGCTCCATCTATAAGTGCAAGTTAAATTCTACCTCTACTTCTATCAAAGTGAATTTCATATATCAACAACATCCAGAAACCATCTGAGATGGACTGATGGAAAATGAAAAAGTGTCCTGTGGTCTGACGAGTCCACAAATTGTTTTTGTAAAATAGTTTTTGACTGTCTGGATTGTTATCAGTGCAAAGTTTAAAATCCAGCATCTCTGATGGTATGAACTTGAACATCTGTAAAGGCACCAATATTGCTGAATGGTACATGCAGGTTTTGGAGCAACATATGCTGCCATCCAAGCAATGTCTTTTTCAGGGACATCCCTGCTTATTTCAGCAAAGACAATGCCAAGCCACATTCTGCATGTGTTACAGCAGAGCGGCTTCATAGTAAAAGAGTGCGGATACTAGACTGGCCTGCCTGCAGTCCAGACCTGTCTCCCACTGAAAATGTGTGGCGCCTTATGAAGTGCAAAATACAACAATGGAGACCCCGGACTGCTGAGCAAATGTTGTGGCAAAAATCAGGCACAAAGTCCACCTCTACAAAGCTTCAACTTAGTGTTCTCAGTTCCCAAAAGGCTTATTGATTCGTGTTGCTAAAAGGAAAGGTGATGAAACACAGTGGTAAACATGCCCCCGTCCCAACTTATTTAGAACGTGTTGCAGGCATCAAATTAAAAATGAGTAAATAATGCAAAAAACAATAGCATTTGTCCATTTAAATATTACATATTATGTATGTGTAGTCAATTCAATTGAATATAGGTTGAAAAGGATGTGCAAATCATCGTATGCTGTTTTATTTATGTTTTATTAAAAAAACCCAACTTCATTGGAATTGGGGTTTTAATTCTTTTTCTCTCTCGCTTTCTATTTGCAGATATGTATATTACTTTGGTGGACTTTTATCAGGGGCTATAAAGATGAACAGCAGCCCCCTGTTTCTTCATCAGGTTCTTATTCCCACCATCCCAAGGTTTCAAGGTGATGGAGGTGAGACTTAATTGAGAGATACAGTCTTTTTTATTGTGTTATGCTGGGAGACTGTCTTTAAAATGTAGTAGTCTGATAGACAGGAATTCTTTTGTGGTGGTATCTTTAATTTGAGTACTAGGGTTTGTTTGTCAGAAACAACTCCCCATGTAAATAAACACACACAGGCATGGTTGGTTTTAATCTGTTGAAGTTATTGAGAAACGCTGCTGCAGTTAGGACATTCCTTCCTTATTCTGTTTTAGTTTCACAGTCAGTTTTATCCTTTGCTCCCTTTTAGCTTTTTCCCTCTGTCTGCCCACAGGCTACCTGCCATTCCTGAAGATCTATCAGTCCTTGGAGCTTGTATATACCTCAGGCGTATAGTGAGTTAGGAAATTTCAAATGAAAGCATCTAGTGTCTACTGTTTACAGACTGTGCAAATTCTGCTGCTCTTTCTGTGTACTATAGTGATTTGCAGGGTTCTACAAGAAGGAAGCTCTGCGTGACTATTGAACCAGCTCTGTTGCTGAAAGGAGACATTATGGTATGTTAAGTGTTTCCATCAACTGTATCATTACTGGCATCCATTTGCACACCCTGAGCCACTGGACTACAAACAAAAACAAAAGTTTCAGTTTTCTCCTGACCTAAGCAAGCGACATGATGACACTTTGGGATCACGGAGTATAAGCCCAGCAGACACACATGCTAATGTCTGTTTTTTTAGAGACACAGCTAGTAACCTTGGTAGGTTATTGTTTTACTTTAATTTTCAGTCACTCCTGTGTTTTATCTGTACTCAAAAGGTACCTTCTTGCATTTGACCACTTGCAACCACCTTCTAAAAAGTTACAGAAAGACTCAGGAGAATGGGCCTGTGGACCAATATAAGGTAGTACTGATTCATCTATGACCACTATTGGCTGGATTGAGCAACTGATACAACAACAATCTTAAAAACCTATGTACCAGTAAGTACCACCACTGCTTAGACCATCCAATCAGCTATAGCCCAAGACAAATATCCAGAGATATGTGGTGGTACCAGGGGTTATTCCTCCACTGCACCTAGTACTTTGAACAATAATGGTATCATTATCCTGATGAGCATGCCACTCTAGGTTACAGTGGGTACGAAAAGTATTCAGACTCATTTACATTTCTCACTCTGTTTCATTGCAGCCATTTTCTAAAATCAAATACCGTTCATTTTATTTCTCATTAATGTACACTCAGCATCCCATCTTGACAGTAATAACGGAGGTAGAATTTTTTTTACGTTTATTAAAAAAGAAAAACTGAAATTTCACATGGCCATAAGTATTCAAACCCTTTGCTGTGACACTCATATTTAGCTCACAAGCTGTCAATATCATCTTATCCTTCTTGAGATGGTTCTACTCCTTCGTTGGAGTGCAGCTGTGTTTAATTGAACTGATTGGACTTGATTAGGAAAGGCACACACCTGTCTATATAAGACCTCACAACTCACAGTGCATGTAAATGCAAATGAGGATCAAGAGGTCAAACAAACTGCCCAAGGATCCCAGAGACAGAATGATGTCAAGGTACAGATCTGGCCAGGGTTAGAAAAAAATTCTGCAGCACTCAAGGTTCCTAAGAGCACAGTGACCTCCATAATCCTTAAATGGAAGAAGTTTGGGACAACCAGAACTCTTCCTAAATCTGGCTGTCCGTGGACACCTTTAACATATTTAAGTACTGTAAATAAGTCTTAGTACTTCAGTAGATTACTAAACTGCTCACATCTTATAAGCCTATTGGCTGTTCCGGCATTCTAAGTTGTTTTTGTAGAGACACTCTTGGGTAAACAAAAGATAAGAAAGAAAGGGACAGGAAAAAAGAAGACGTAGTTCCTGATATTTGTCCTCTATTGAAGTTTGGTTTTGAGTTTGGTTTTGAGGTTGGTCAGTGTATATTCTGGCTAAAGCATTTCATTTTTACATAAATTGCTGGGAAAATGAAAATATCTGATGTTGCATTGATGCATTGTTGCATGTTATATTTTAAAAAAACTGCCTACTTTATTTTTAAAAAATGCAAAAAATAGAATATAAAGAAAAACCTTTGTAAAGATGACTAAAAATGGGTTGGTACTCCAGTGCTCTAGTCATACTACAAGGTTACCTGGAGTAGGTCAAAAGGTGGAGTGGCAGAAACCGAAGTAGCATATTATTTACTGAGTGGCAAGTCTAAAAGAATTGCCCGAAAGTTTCATTTAGAGTATGGGTTGATGAACAGGACAGTCGTAGCTGGTGGTGGCCACTTGAGCTGTTCAGGAGGCATAGAGGTATAAATGGGTATAAAGTGTTATGAAACACAACACATGAAATACCTTTTCATATTATTTCTTTATTTCCACATGACAGTGTAGCAATTAAGCAAAAGGTCTTGTAGCCATTCACCATTTTTAAGCTGGTTTAAAATTATTTGTACCGGTACATAGTAAATGTTTTGGAAACATGTGCAGGCTGCTTTTCTCAGTTTGCCATCATTTAGATTCACCCATAGACCTACCTGTAAAATTGTACGTTTTATTTATGAAGCTACAAGCGTAAAACAACTCAGTAAACACAATATAGCCTGTGACACTTTTTCTTTGTTTCTCACTAAGGATGCAATAAATCTCAATCCTGTGCTGTACAGCACTGCACACCCAGTACAGGGCATAAAATCCATTTGCTTATAGCTCAGAAAGTCTACTCCTCTTTGTGACATAATCTTAATAACATTGTAGTAGGGCTCAAGACTCATTCATACACACTAATAATTGCTTTTCCAGAATCAATGTAAATCTTCAATTAAGGATTTTTTCCCATAAAAATTGTAAAACATAAATAGGTTGTTTTTCCAAGCATAACATTCAACAATGTAAATAAAAAAACACCAGTTATTTCCCAGCACTTTATTTCTAAATAAAAATTTCTTTGGTCATAATATTCATCGATCAAGGCTCAAGGTGCTCAATTTGCCCCAACCAGGGTCGAGCACTGCTCTAGACATATTCCTCGTGTTTTAGTTCATTCCCCATTCAGTAGAACAATCATTACTTTCCACTGTTACTGTTCCATCAGTACTCAGAAGTTGCACTTGAGTTACTTTCCTCTTACATCCAATCCAGATTCCTGTTTAGAGGAAGTAAGAAATGTTCAAATAGTGTGGCTGCATGATCAGAAATGTGCTGCCAGGAGAAGCAAATGAGGCAGGATATATTCCAAAAATAAATGGAAATAAATATGAATTTTTATTTTTTTTTAAAGTTTTATTTTTCTCTGATTTGTTATCAATGCAATTCTTTCTGATTCAGTTCAGCTGTAATTCTTGGGAAGGTGAAACGTGCTACGAGAAGCTTGAATAAGTTGATAACTTTATTGACAAGAAGGGCTGTCTCTAGCACAGATACACGGTTCAAAAACCATTTCTTTTCTTGGTCCATCCCACCATCCCACTTCTTTCCACCAAGTGACAATGAAAATGTAGCTTAGATCCTATACATGGACCACACCAAAAGCACACCAAAAAAAAAAAAAAACATATCTCAAATTGGCTATGTCTGAGTTAAGAATTTAAGAATTTAAAATAATTTATAACTTTAATCTCTTTGAGATTCATATACATGTACCTCTGGCTCTGCCTGACCAGTGCCTCACTGCACGTCACTAGGTAACATTGTATTTAGTATTTATGACACATTTTTCTAATGATTTACATTTTACAATTTTAAATGTCAACTCTATTTGAGAATGTTGCACAATAGAAATACATGTGATAATGAGTATATAATACTAAAAGTATTATGTACTTAAAAAGTCCTTGAATGTTTGTGTATGTTATTCTTAGCAACCAGCTTCTTTATTCTATGCATTTCATTTTTGTAGGTCAAGTGCTATCACAGAAGAGTACAGACCCCTGAGAGGGACACCGTATTCCGGCTTCAGTTTCACACCTGCACCATTCATGGAACACAGCTCTGGTTTGGAAAATCAGAGCTTGATGAAGCCTGCTTAGGTAGACCCCCATTCAATCAATAAAGCAGTTGGCTGTGCTGAACATTTGGAACATTTTAGATACTAAGTATTAATTATGATTATGTTTTATATTGTACTGAAGAAATCAAACTCATTTCAGAAAGAATGAGTACTTTTTAATATCACTAGGAGATCAGTTGTAACTGCATTAAAGCCAGTGTAACTGCTACACTGAGAAAAGTCCATGACCCAAATGTATTTAGAGTGATATGATTTTGATATGAGACTTAGGATGACAATACAATGATATTATTAATGAAATTGATTGGATGTATGTCTCAATGGTTTTTGTAGATGACAGATTTCCTCATGATGCCACTGTAGAGTTTATATTTTCTTCTGGACCAGAGAGAGAGAAAGGTATTGTGGCTAACAGTATTTTATTTCACTTCTTGGCAGTATGCTGCATCATGTATAAATAGTTTTGAAAACTACTAATGGAAGTATGGAATGACTATACACTGCTCACAAAAATTTAATATTCCAAACAGAAGAGGATCCCACAAGGACTGCTGGACAGTCTGATCATGTCCATGCCCCATCACTGTCACTGTGGCAGTCTTGGGTGACCATTCACCCTACTGAACAGTCAATGTGTGACACCAGTTTGACATGCTTTGTTCACTCCCATGAATATGTCACTTACTACTCAATCTCTCTACTCAAAAAAGTCAGTTTGTATCTCATTTGAGTAATCAAACAACTTACTTTGACTGTTAATTTGCTTTTCTGATGATCTTGTTTCATGAAATTCATTCAAAGTCAAATGCTTCTTTTATACCCACATCATATTCATTTGTGAAATGTCCCCTAATTATTGTGGTATTGTGTAGTATTTTAGGTTGATGAAATGTAATGTGTAGGGTGGTACAAAAAAACCTTGACACTTAGCTTTACAAAAGCAGTAAACAGTTTCAGCACCCATGCGAACAATAGTGTAATGTTGCCCAGGTTTACTTTAAGATGACTTTAAGCATTGTGCTTGTGAAATTTTAGCATGAGATCGACATAGGCTGTAGAAGCCTAAAAGCTTCTTTATAAGGAAACATCGTTGTGTTACAGGCAGAGGTTTAAGCAGGCAAACTTCACCTAGAAATTTGACGACCCAGTGCTGTAAGATGACTGGCCTTATGAAGTTTCCTGAAAATAATTTAGTCTTCAGCCTCTCTTGGAAAAAAACATCAAAATACATTTTTGTTATTCACATACTTTTTATGACAAGTCCTTAGAGAGTGACCATATTTATGAAAGTAATGATACTTACATGGCTTATTTTTATAATAAGTGATATTTTTCTGGTTAAAGATATTCTGACTTAAACCTGACTGCTAAGCAAGTATATATGACTGCCTGCTCTCCACTGCCTGTCATGCATGTCTGCCTGGCTTGCAATGATAACATTATTATTGGAGTGCAGCCCCATTTACATTGGTCGATTATATACTTTGGACAGCTTGCCCAAAGTGGTTGCATCTAAAAGAACATGATTTTTACCGTGGTTTTTATTAAGATACATATTATGTAAAACTCAGTTTTTCAGTGTTTGTGTACATATTTGTGGGTATCTTAGGTGCCTAAGAAACCAAAACGTGTATGTACACAAAGGAAACAAGTCACTCCACTGGTCCTTCTTGCTTTGAGGCAATAGAGTTACCCACCAAGACTGGCTAAATGTGTCCCCTGGGGCTATCCTTGGGTATCAGACCTCTTTAAACAGCTTCCTGTTCTGGGAACAATCAGTCCAGATGCATCTCAGCAGTTGTCAGAAGATGCAAATGGTAGCCCGAACAGCCCTTCTTTACACCTAAATCACCACGACTCGATGAACCATTGCCAGAAATGGGGTACACTGGATAATCTGGCTGTCATCACCAAACATTCCTCTCTGCACTGAATTTAGAAAGCTGTTCCCCTAGTACATCAGCATCTTCACTGTTGAGAAGAGTACATTTACATTAACATTGAAACCATTTAGCAGATGCCTTTATACAGAGCATCTTACAATTGATACATTCCTACTGTTCAAGCAGTTGTGGGTGAAGGACCATGGGCGAAAGTCAAATTTATTTATGTTGCACTTTTTACAAGGGTGCACAGTCTCAAAGCAGATTTACAATATTATATTATCTTAAAATGAAAATCCCAAATTGAGCAAGCCTAGGGTGACAGTGCCAAAGAAAATCCTTTAATATAGAAGGAAGAAACCAAGACTCAAAAGGGGACCCATCCTCCTTGGGTGGCCTAAATGTTAATTGAATTAATTAAGTTGTAGTAATAGTAAAATTAAATAAATAACACAATTTATCAATAATAAAATTTTAATTAATAATATCATTTTAATAAAATAATGAAATAGATTTAAGATAATGAGTCCTCACCAGTAAGTTATCGGAGGCA
The DNA here is from genome assembly GCA_034779995.1 of Parotocinclus haroldoi. NCBI lineage: Eukaryota > Metazoa > Chordata > Actinopteri > Siluriformes > Loricariidae > Parotocinclus > Parotocinclus haroldoi. The sequence goes on along the minus strand of JAUZST010063284.1, from coordinate 3,618 downwards.
AACCTAATAACTATATAATGGAGAGAGTTACTGCATTGTAGTGGGACCCGGGCATGGTAGAACTGGTTTCTGTTGATGAAGTGTTGTTAAGGTTGAGGCTAGCAGCATAGCTAGAACAGTCAAGAGACAAGAGCCACCCTGAGCCAAGCCTCATAGTCTAAATCTAACTAAAAGCCTTAGTTAATAAGAATATTTTAGCCTAGACCTAAAAAAATTGGAGAGTGTCTGAATCTGGGAAGTTTATTCCATAGCTGGGGGCCAAGTATGATAGAGAGTTTTCCCCTGCTGTGACTTTTTAAATTCTAGGTACTGACAGAAATCTTGCACCTTGTGAACAAAGTAGACAAGCTGGATTGTAAGATTCTAGTTCTGAGTTCACTCAGATAATGTGGAGCCAGACCGTGTAGAGCTTTATATGTTACAAGAAGTATTTTTAATCAAAGCGGAATTTAACTGGTAACCAGTGTAGAGACAACAGAACAGGACTGATATGATCAAATTTTCTAGTTCTAGTTAGCACTCGAGCTGCTGCATTGTGCACTAATTGAAGTTTATTTAGAGATTTACTAGAACATCCAGAAAGTAAAGCATTACAGTAATCCAGTCTCAAGGTTATAAATGCACGAACCAGTTGTTCAGGAGTTGCTCAGGAAGATTAGTCTCATGGAGTCATCTCTTGTGAAAATAAATGTTTAAATGTTTATCTGTCTAAATCTCATGAGAAAAAGAAATCACTGCTTAGAAAGCTACATATAAATAACATTTGTGAAAAATGCATCGTTTGTCATCATTTGTTACGGATACTAGATTTGTCATTAACATATATGAAACAAAACCTGCTGTTTTCCATTTCTTATGAATATTGTATATTTTTGCCTTTTATTTTCCTGGCTTTATTGTTCACCCCTCTTTTTAAAGTATTTATTTTGAGACCAAAATAGTCTCTATATTGCCAAAGCAGTTATTCATATTTGGTCCAAAAATGTATAGAGAATATACCAATACATGTGTACATTTATTTAATAACACAAAAGGTAAATGTTTTTGTGCTTGGTATTGTGCAAGATCATTTAAAACTTGTAAGCAGATAAGTTTTGGAGCAACATATTCTTCCATCAAAGCAACACTTTTTTTTCAGGGACATCCCTGTTTACTTCAGCAAGACATTACCAAGCTGCATTCTGCACGTTTTACACCAGTGTAACTGTAGTAAAAGAGTATGGGTACTAGAATGGACAGTCCAGACCTGTCTCTCATTGAAAATGTGTAGTGCATTATGAAGCCCAAAATATGACAACAGAGACCCCAGGCTGTTAAGCAACTGAAGTTGTACATCAAGCAAGAATGGGAAAGAATTCCATCTACAAAACTTCAATAATTGGTGTCCTCCATTTCCAAACGCTTATTGAGTGTTGTTAATTGGAAAGATGATGTAACACAGTGGTAAACATGCCCCCGCCCACACTTTTTTGAAACATGTTGCATCAAACTCAAAATCAGTAAATATTTGCAAAAAACAGTACAGTTTATTCACTTGAACAATAAATATTTTGTCTTTGTAGTGTATTCAATTGGATATAGGTTGAAAAGGATTAGCAAAACATCGTATTCTGTTTGTATTTATGTTTTACACAATGTCCCAACCTCATTGTAACTGGGGTTGTAAAATAAAAGAATGTCCTGTGTTTTTGACTCACCCTTTTATTATGTATTATAGTCTATAGAACCCTATGATGGGTCTTTTCTGTACTATGTCTTGTTTTTAAATGCAATTGATGAAATAGGATAACAATTGTGACACGTCTTTAAATGTTTAAAAGTATTTTAACTGTTTATGGTTTAATTTAAATGTGTAACTTTATATGTGGTTTAGGACGTGAATACCAGCGAAATGATCCAGTCGTTACAGTTGACTATAACACAACTGATGAAGTGGTGCGGTCGAACTCTTATGAGAATTTTAACCAGAGACATGAAGACAGCCTAAATGGTACCGATAACTAGAATATAACCACTTTAGGTGATAAGGATTTACCTAGGACTTATTGATATTCTTTCTCCCACATCTTTCAGATATTGCACACACACAAGGACCTCTTGACGGCAGTCTGTATGCTCAAGTAAAGAAGCGTCATCCAACTAGCTTCTCCACCCTCCCACCCACCAATGGTAGCTCAGTGTGGAGCTTTAAAGATTGTCCAGGTCATACCCTCTCATTAAGCACCAACTCTGGACACTCGTCTGCTTTGCCTGATCACTTAGAAGATTCACAAAGACGGCCTCCCCCTACGCAACGCGAACAAGAGGAGTTGGAGCAGTTTCTGGGCGGGATTGTGGGTGAGATGCCTGGTAGGGATGGTGAGCGAGAGACAGCCATTTTGGATGATGGTGACTCTGTTCGCCCTGAATGTAGTGGGTCATTACATCTGGCACGTTCATGTTCGTGTCGTGTGGGCTTCAAATCGCAACACTGCTCTGACCTCAATAACTGCCACAAAGAGCATTGCTTGGATAGCTCTACTTCCAGCAATTCCCACAAGTCCCCAACCATGCGGTCGCTGTGCCAGCATCACAACACACACCCACACCAGTCTGCTCCACCTCCAGACTTGCTGTGGGACCGACAACAAGGCTCTCATAACAACCTGTATGGTCCATCCATGCAGGTTTGTCGTTATTCTCCTGAGCATCTCTGCCCTCACACATTTTCCCCAAGTGGACAACTGCTGTGCAGGGCAGATGAGTTTACCTCTTACACACAACACATACAGAGCCACAGTCCTTATCAAAAAGCAAGCCCCTACCATGATATGATGCTTTTGGGCAGCTTCCTCCCACCCCCTGGCTGCCTTTGCCAGGATTGCTGCTTACGACAAGAGGACTTCCACAATAGAGGTGAAGGACTGCATTGGGAAAGGAATGAGCTGACCAGAGAAGGTGGTTTACAACGAAGCAGAGAGTCTGACTTTTCAAGACAGCCAGTTCAGCACTGGGAGCAAGAACCGGGGCTAAGTCAGGGTCGAGAGGCTTCACTGCACTGGAACAGAGATGCAGAGCTACATTGGGAAAGGGATCAGGAAGTTGATTTCTGGCCCCAAAGTGCTACCTTGTCATCATATGGTTTGCCAAGTCATGAGCCAGCTTTCACCCTTGATCCAGTCCTTCAGGGTCACCCAGCCTATCTTAAGCCTTCTGGGTCACATGATCATGCACTGGTTAGAAAGTACAGCTCCAACACTAGGAGCTGCCAGGGATCCCACCAGTTTTGCTTCTGCCAGCCCCCACCCTCTGAGAATCACAAATACCCTACAAGCTTCCAGTCAAACTCTACCTCCCCTCTGCTATCTAACTACTCCACCTGCTACAGCCATGCAGAGCCCAATCCACAAATTTATACTTCTAACACAAAGCCAGGTCAGATACAACAAAACTCTTTCACCACACTTCAATTAAATTACATTCAATTAAATTCAATTTTATTTCTATAGCGCTTTTTACAACGTAACATTGTCTCAAAGCAGCTTTACAGTGATAAATTATTTTAAAAGGCCAATCCCAAGTTGAGCAAGCCCAGGGCGACAGTGAAAAGGAAAAACTCCCTAAAATGGTAGGAAGAAA
>JAUZST010063273.1:0-22868 GCA_034779995.1 Parotocinclus haroldoi | reverse complement strand
AAGATGTATTCTGGTGTTTATTATTTGGATTCTATTATTTGTTTTTTTTTATTTTACAGATCAACAGAAAGAATCTATAGTGACATTGTCACGGCTTGTTATACATGTCAATAAATGCCACAGAATAGCAAAGACAGTGAACAGTAACAAAACAGTATTTACATGTTGTTTTGAAAAATATTAAGCTATAATTTTGCTGTAATTAGTACAAATGTAAAATATTACTCTAAGAGCCATGCAAATACACAGCTCACTTTTGCTTTAAATGAATGCATGAATTGAGTACTTGAATCAGAATAATACTGTTTCGTATTGCAGATGCAATATAGAGGAGCTAGACAGAAGAAGACACAAAGGTTTGGAAAATAAGCAACAAGAGCTGGAAGAAAACTTCAGACTTGGGAACAAGCTATTGAATCAAAGCAGAGGTATGTTCATTTTGAGTTCCTCACTAAGACGCTTCTCACACTAGGTCTCTTCATGAGTCATGAGTATCAGAATTGTATTCGGACAGGGCTAATCCACATGAAAATGTGTGTGCAAATGCACCCCAAGACACATTGATATCCGATTTGAATCTGATTGCTCAAATCACTTCAGGAGGTGGCTTGAAATTCAAATTAAACATGTTAAACACATGCTTATTTGTGTATACACCACTCTCCAAAATGAACTGTAATACAATTTGCTTATGCCAATTTTCTCCCTCCTACCCAAACTGATCTGTGCACCATAACTGCACTTGTTATAGCATCACCTGTGATGAGTACGGAAAGTATTCAGACGCCTTTAAATTGCTTACTCTTTGTTTCATTGCAGCCATTTGCTAAAATCAAAAAAGTTAATTTTATTTCTCATTAATGTACACTCAGCATCTCATCTTGACAGAAAAAACAAACACATAAAAATTTTTGAAAATGTATTTTAAAAAAACAAAAACGAAATTATCACATGGTTATAAGTATTCAGACCCTTTGCGCAGTATTTAGTAGAAGCTCCTTTTAAGCTGAGTGTTCTTTAATGAGAATTTTTTTTAGCAAATGGCTGCAATGAAACAAAGGGTGAAAAATGTAAAGGGGTCTGAATACTTTTCGTACCCACTGTACCCTATAGTGCTGTTGACACTCATAAAAAGCAGAAGTACAGAACGATTTTATCCATTTTAATCAGCACTAGAGATACCACTGCTTCTGTGCTCACGTATGAATTAGTATTTCAGAGAAATCCTTTTTAAATGGAAATTGAATAGTGTCAGTGCAAGGTCAAGTTTCCTGTCATAGTCCAAAGCCCATGTTCTTCTCTGATGTAGCAGGCCTACTTTCATCTGTATGCACAATGTTTAATAGTGTACTAGACAATTCCATCAGGTGCAGAGTTGATTGGATATTGCACCTTCTGTGCATTTTTATAGAGCTGATGAGCATACATAGACTCTGGCTTAATTTAATTTATTAAGTAGATTATTAGATATTAAGTGGATTATTTGCATGTAAGTGCACTTAATATGTGAATAAATGTGAATGTCTGTAACATAGGTTAACATTAACACACTCTAACATTAGTTAAAGATTCAGACACTTTCCAAAAGTTTAAGTATATGTTTAAAAAAATTCTTATTTACTCAGGCTTTTGGTTAGATTTAGACTATGATGGATGGCTCAGGTTGGCTCTTGCCTCTTGGCTGTGTGAACTTCTGGTTCTCCCCATTTAGCTATGCTGCTACAGTTAGTGCTGCTGGAGTTTCATGTTTTACATGGCATCAGTGATTGATAATAGACTCTGTGATCCTAACCCATAAGTAACTACATTTTCTCTTTTCTCTCCGAAGATATGTTCCTGTACCAGTTTCAACACCACACAGATGTTCCTCCACCTCAGCATCACTCTACTGATCTTTATCCCAGATCCCAGTCCCACCAGAGTACAGTAACTCCCTCGATCACTTCCTCCCACTGAGGACTCTTTTAAAATTTTAAAATCTGTTTTGTTTTAAAATTTATTTTGTTACTTGTTTTATTACCAACTTAAATATCATTTTTTAAATTGTATTATTTAGTTAATTTTACTATTACTTTAATGTACTTTTAAGTATTTACTTAGTTAAAATCTAGGCCACCCATGGAGAATGGGTTCCATTTTGAGTCTTGACCCTCCCAAGGTTTCTTCGTTCTATTTTCAGGGAGTTTTTCCTTTCCACTGTCACCCTAGGCTTGCTCAATTTGGGATTGACCTTTTAATATAATATAGGATGATAAATCTGCTTTGAGACAATACATCATTGAAAAAGCGCTATATAAATAAATTTGACTTGACTTGACTACTCAAAGATGTAATGCAGTAATTTGTATGTTGTATGGGTAAATTTCGCAATATATTGTGAGCAAATAGCATCTGATTTTAACAGCTATGAAATACAGTTTCTCTTTCCTTTCCATGCTGCTGTTCCAGTACCTGTTCCAGCCTCCCAAAGGACTTTCCGCTGAGGACTCATTATCCTGGAGTGATGTGTATTGGACAAAACATTTGCCGATCTGTAAATATTTTACCTTATTATTTTTATTAAGTTCTTTCTACAACCCTCCAAAAACATTTTTACAGTGCAGAGTAGTTATCTGAGTTACCTAACCCTTATGTAGCCCTTTTGTCAGCAGACCTTTCTTATCAAGAAGGCATTTCTGTCTCCTAACTGCCACCCACTGGATATTATTGTGTTTATTGTGAGCTAACTGTGCAAAGCATTTTAGGTATATTTATATATAAGTAGACATGAACATGAAGCATGAGAATTCAGAAGTGTCCTTTTTATCTTAAAACTTTGTGAAGATAAGTCAGTCTAAACTCAAAGTAGACCATTTCAATGTATGGTTGAATTGTGGGTATGCTCATGCATATGTCCAGCTCACTATAGAAGTCTGCTTACAACCAGGCTAACACATTTCATATGTATGTATTATGGGTTAGGGTTTCTAACAACCAACTTCTTGATAGAAATTACCATAAAATGTAAATTCTATATACATATTTATCTTGCTTTTCATCCATTTAGAAAAAAGTCTAAGAATGATGATAAGCACAGACAGCTGACCCAGTTTGCCAATTGTTTCAAAATCCCATTGGAGAAGCGCTAAAAAAATCGCTCCTCTAAATTCTAAATACAAATATGGTACAAGTTATGTATGATGTACGAATCAATTTTGTCCAAACTGCCTATCCAATGATGGTACGCAAATCTAAGAAGTTCAAAAAGTCATAAAAATTATTTCAGCTTTACAGAGCTCTCAGTCTCTAGCTTTTAGATAAATCATTAAGTCAATTCCAGTGTTGTTTATTTATTAGCGATGCTGTGAAAGTGATTACATTTAAAAAAATATCCCCTAATGTGTGAGTAGTATAGCATGTATGTTATAATAGTATACAACATGAGAAGAGCTTGGTTTAGCAAGAGCCCCTCACAATTTAGGATATTTCAAAAGATGACGACCTGAATGAAGACCTTCTCCGACTTGTGAACTCGTTACAGTTAATGGGAATGATTAATGGACACAACATTTCTCTGACCTGTTGTTTTGGCATGTTATTTATCATTTTTCAGAACTTAAGAAAGCACAACATATCTTTTAAAACGGTACAATATTAGATTAATCTCATTTATGATCTTAGTCAATTAGATCCCAAGTATAAATGAGTTTGAAACATAAAAAAGTATTCACTTCTGAAAGATAAGACTCTGGTCTCTGAGTATCGAACCCTTTTCTGAGAAGAGGGAAAATGTAGTTGCATGACTTACGTCATTGAAACGGTGTCATGATCATTTCACTGAGAATGGAAATTATCTGTACTGTGACATTCACATGTCTTCCTGCAGATTTTCATTACAGAAAGACTGAAGTGAATGAAACCTCCTACAGTGGTGTGTGGAAGATTAGAATTTTTAACATTTCTCCATAAGTGATACCCAAAGCATGATCAGATTTTAACATCAGTCGAACTTAGCAAACCCAATTAAACAAATGAGACATGTGGGATAACAATCAGGTTTGAGTGAGCATCCCGGTGCATTAAAGTAAAGTAAAGGGAAATGTTTGTGGAATAGTAATATGACACAAACAAAGAATATTTTAGGACCCGTGAAAAAGACTTGTTGATGCATATAAGGTTGGTAAAGAGTAAAGAACCATCTCTAAAAAGTTTGGAGTCCATCAATCCACAACAGACAATATGTCAATTTACAAATGGAAGAATAGACATCCAAGCAAAGGATGTTAGGGTTCGTGTTGCGAGCCCTTTTTGCGTTGTTCTTTGCAGTGCGTTATTTTACCCCGTTCCCTTAGTGTTGTGTTTTCGTTTTCTCCCTACGTCCATAATGGCATTTGTTTTGGATTTCCGCAGCGATCGATTGGTTTGTTCTTTTACTTTACGCACCTGTTCTTCATTTCAGTTAATTAGTTTTGTTATAAGAGCCGGTCGAACACGCCAGTTTCGCAGGCTCATTACGTTTGCGTGTCCGTTTTTCTGTGTTTTCCCGTTGTGCGTGCTTTGGTTTCTTTTTATTTTATTTAGTCCGTTCCAGACTACGCCATTCTGTTATGATAGGGCATCCCAGAGATCTCACAAGATCATTCCTGGCCTCGCTAAATCCCAAGGACCCCTATTGGGTTTTAAGAGTCTGAGCCCATGATGCAGTATCCACAGACAGACAACAAAAACGGGTAAAACCAAGGAACATTTATTAACAAAAGACTCATAAATCAGGCATTTAAATGATAGGTAAAAAAGCCCACACACAAGATCGGTGGGGCCTCGAGCCCAGAGTCCAGAGTCCCGTGGAGTCCCCCACTCCATATCAGTCCAGGGGTCCATGAACAGCCTGGGTGCTGAAGGTCTGTAGAGTCAAAGTCCAGGGTGACAGGGTCCCAGGGGTTCGCGAAGTGGCTGGAGCGAAGAGGGTCCCACCGTGACGGTTGGGGGTTGCGATACCGCCGTACTGGCTCCGTGCCAGAGGGTCCAAGATGGCATCCATGCCAGGGCCAAACAACAGCGCCTATGGGAGCCGGGGTACCGTGAACGAGCCCATAAAAAGGTAAAGAAAAAGAAAACTAAAAACATCCTGAACTGAAAGAAAATAAAAGGACATAAAGGGGGAAAAAACTAAACGGTGGCTTTCAAAGCTGAGGATCTCCTGGCAGCCATAGATGGCCGGAGATCCAGGGGCCTGCCTGTTACGGCCGGATACAGGAGTCGGCACTGATAATGACCCTGTAGCGGCTACTAGCGGCCAGGATCCGGAGGCGACCCCTCCGACCGCAGACCCAAATGCGAGCCATGTGAGCCGCCAGTCCAGGGAACAGCCCCTACCAGCCTCCTGTCCCAGGCGCCATCAGCTGCCGAAGAACACGAGCGGGGGAGTCCTTAACGGACTATGAAAGCGAAATGAAAAACAAACAATGCATGCACAGACAAAGGGAACACTCAAAACGTAATGCAACACAAACGGGGGATAACGTAATGAGCCAGCGAACGATACGTGTTCGATAGGCTCTTATAACAAAACTAATTAACTGAAATAATGAACAGATGCGTAAAGTAAAAGAACAAACCAATCAATCGCCACGGAGAACCAAAACAAACGCCATTACAGACGTAGGGAAAAAACGAAAACACAACACTAAGGGAACGGGGTAAAATAACCGCGGCGAACAATGCAAAAAGGACTCGCAGCGCGAACCCTAACAAAGGGTAACATAAATATCTAAAGGCCTAACAGTTCTCTGAAGCTGCAAGGAGCGCTTAAATCCTTTATTGAAAAATAATTCTAGAAAAATATACACATTATCACAATAGTAAATCACAGTAGCTATAACTGTGTCATGTATTTTTCTTACATTGAGAACAGGACAATTCTGTCTGTCTTTTACCATGTGTAATGTAGTGGGTTGAGAACAATTGCGTGAGAGTGAGAAGGGTTTGCGTGTGAGAAGGTGTCTGCAGGTGTCTGCATGTTTGCGTGTGGAACACGCACAGTGCTGCCGTTACGAGTGTTTGGTTTCAGTGATAGCCAGGACAGACCTGGCTGCAGATGCGTGCTTTGCCACCTGGCATCAATCAGCACATTATTATGATAAGAAAAGTGACAGAGTAAGAGAGTGGTCTTGGAAGAAATGTGTATGTTTTGATTTGCTAATGCTTCATGGGTTTGTTGAGACTCACACAATCTGTATTGATTTTTATTTTTTTTTACTGCATTAAACAATTTGACTTGCATTGATTTGGTAACCTTCGTAAGAGTTGTGCATTCTTTCTTACCTTCAATTTAATGCTTACACAGTACTGTAAAGGGTCACAAAATCCTGCAACATTTTTGTACATATCAGATTTAAGTGCATTACATTCATATTTCAAAAAAAGATCATATGCTCAGCAGTTACTAACAATAGGAAGGTTCACATTTTAATCCAAGCAGCTATTATTGAGCTTTAAGCAAGACCTGTAATGTAAACTAATTGACAATTAATAGACACATTTAATATACTGCACATTTAGTATTCATGAAACAGCCCTTAATTTTTGTTCACATCCTAAGGTGGTATTATGTATTATGTATTTTCCTGTGGTGTGTTTCATGCTAACTTTTAGTGTGCAGCTCTTTGTTTGTATCTATCTAAAAATGGCGGACTCAAATGCAACTTAACTGTATGGAGGTTTTATTAGAAGACGGCAGGCAGAAAATGAGGTCAGACGGCCCACGGTCGGTACACAAAGTGAGTCGAGGGACGAAATAGAGAGTCGAAAACTGGTAGGTATAGCGATAAACAAAGATACCAAGATAGCGCGGAGCGAACAAGGAAAACCAAGTTGCTTAGCGAGGAACTAGGTGTAGAATGTGTGCTTAAGTAGCATGTGTAATGTTAAGAACCAGGTGTGTACAATTAAAAAGACTGTGTGATAGGCTGAGTCTGATCACGCAAGCAGACCGCAGGTGTGACAGTGCCATCCCCCAAAGGACCTGTATGGGGTGATGGCTGAGGCGGCTTTGTGAGCCGGGATGCTCTTTGCGTCCACCCAGCAACGTTCCTCTGGACCGTAAGCCCTCCCAGTCCACCAGATGCTGTGGCCACGAGCTGCGCCTCAATGAGTACAGAATGTGGTAGACCGTGTAGGCAGGGGCACCGTCAACCTCAAGAGGCAGGGGCTCGACAATATCGAGTCGGCCAGCAGACCAGGAACCCAGGGTCTCAGAAGGGAAACATGAAATACGGGGTGTGAGCACATAAAAGAGGGGAGAGACAACCAGTAAGTAACAGCATTTAACTTCTTTAGTATTTTAAACCTTGGTTGCAACTTAGTACTTCCCAAAAGCCAAACCCGATCGCCTTGGCGGTAGGACAGGCCCAGGCTCCTCCAACGGTCCATCTGGGTTTGTTACCTGCGGATGGCCCGTGAGATCTGTTGATAGATATGTGTCCAGGCAGCCTCACTCTGACGAAACCAGGAGTCGACTGCAGGGGCGTCCGAGGGGGTAGGATCCCAAGGGGCAAAGGGAGGCTGGTAGCCAAGGACACATTAAAAGGGCATGAGGAGGAGTGGCGGAGGGAGTTCTGGGCAATCTCAGCCCAGGGGAGGAAGCATGTTCAGTCAGATGGTTTGTCTGCACAGTACAGGCGCAGGATTTTACCAAGTTCTCGATTCACCCTCTCACACTGACCGTTGGACTGCGGGTGGTAACCTGAGGTGAGATTAACGGCCACGCCCAGCTTCTCGAGGAATGCCGACCAAACGGCCGAGGTGAACTATGGTCCTCTGTCAGTGTGCATGGAGTCAGGGATCCCAAAAATGGTAAGGATCTTATTGAACACAGCTTTGGCTGTCTCAAAAGCCGTGGGCAGCTTATGAAAAGGCAGGAACATTACTGACCTGGAGAATCGGTCCAAAATGGTGAGGATCGTAGTGTAGCCCTGGGAAGCTGGTAAATCCGTGACGAAATCCAAGGCTATGTGGGACCATGGACGCTGAGGGATGGGCAGGGGAAGGAGGTGATCTGACAGCAGGGTGCAGGGCATATTGTTCTGTGCGCATGTCGAACAGGAAGCAACAAAGATGTGGACGTCCTTCTGCTTGGCTTTCCACCAGAACCAGGTTGCCAGTAATTGGTAGGTGCGTGTCTCACCCAGATGGCCAGATGTAGGGGAAACATGGGCCCAGGTGAGGAGTTGGTGCCGAAAATTAGGCGGAACGTATTCCCTGCCCGGAGGGCATCCTGGTGGTGCTTTAGAACTTCTGCCGTGTCCCGCTCGTATTCCACGCCCCGAGGAAGCAGGAGGGTGACAAGATGGGCTCTAGAGCCTCGGGAGCCTCAGGGGAAGGCTTAAGAAAGCGAGAGAGAGCGTCTGCCTTCTGGTTCGTGGCTGCAGGGCGATACGAAATGCTCAGATCAAAACGTGTAAAGAAGAGCGCCCAACGAGCTTGGTGGGGGTTGAGGCGTCTCACCGACCTCAGATAATCATGGTCCGTGAGGACCGTTACTTGGTGTTGGGCTCCCTCCAGCCAGTATCTCCACTCCCCGGGTGTCAGCTTAATGAGACCCCGATAACCGATGCAAGGCCTTAGAGAGGAGTCAGACTTGGGCACAAAGAAGAATCCAGGCGAGACAGGAGAGGTGGAGGTTTAATGAGGCCCAGCTGGAGGTATTCAGAAATATAAGCCTGCATGGTGGCATCTTTTGCTGGTGACAGGGGGTAGAGCCTGGCTTTAGGCAGTGGTTCTGTATCAGATCAATAGCACAGTCGTAGGGTCTATGTGGAGGGAGGGGGTGGGCACACCTTCTCCTAAGACCTGATAGTCCAAAGACCGAGGTCCTGATAGTCCTGAGGAACATTAGGAGAGAGGAAGATTGACAACTTGGAGGGCTGGATGAGATTCACCTGGACGGACGGTAAACACGGACAGTTCTTGAAACAGGAGTTCCTTGGTGGTCCATGATATGATGGGTTCGTGAAGGCAAAGCCAAGGTAGTCCCAAAATGATGGGGTGGGTGAGGGCGTCCATAGGGAGGAGTGAGATGGCTTCCTCATGTATGGCACTGACGCGTAAGCACAGTGGAGAAGTGATCTTGGAAAGGATGCTCGTACCAAGGGGTTGTCCATTAGCCACGGTAACGAGGTGGCGGATGGCAAGGTGGGAGCAGGGGATCTTCCAGGTGATGACCAGTTGCTCGGAAATAAAGTTCCCCTGCGCGACAGAGTCGATCAGCGCTAGAACAGAAAGACGCGCATCAGGAAGATCCAGGACGACGGGTAGTGTAAAGGATGAGACCAAAGGAATTGTACTCACCCGGGTTGTGCCAGAAGAGGGCCTAGGTCACAATCTGGATGGCGGTGTTGGTCCGAACCGCAATACAAGCATAAGCCCAGATTGATCCGGTGCTGGCGCTCCTCGGTGGTCAGATGGATCCTGCCGATCTCCATGGGCTCAGGGGTAGACTCTGAAGCCGTGACAGAAGGAAAAGGCAGGGCATACTAGCAGACCTGGGAAGAACGCAGATGGTCCAGTCGGATGGCAAGCGAGATAAGTTTGTCCAATGTAAGATACGACCCTGCCAGTTCGTTCTGCAAGTCCCTACGCAGACCCCGTCAGAATGTGGGCAGGAGAGCCTCCTTGTTCCAACCAGATTGAGCTGCCAACATACGGAATTCCAAGGCATAATCAGCAGCTGAGCGATTACCTTGTCGCAGGTCGAGGAGCTTGTTCCGAGGCTGATTGACCGTAGCAGGGATGTTGGAAGATGGCTCTGAAGGCATGATAATCCTTGGCCTCAGAGCCTTGCTGGAGCCAGATGTCGGAGGCCCAATCCAACACCGGGCCGGTGTGGAGCGCAATGATCAGGGAGATGTGTGCGGTATTGGATTTAGGTGGGGCGTGGGTAAAGTACAGATTGACCTGAAGCAAGAATCCCTTGCATTTGTCAGGATTGCCGTCATATTTTTCCGGTAGTGGGAGCTTGTAACCAGCATAGTGCGCCGATGCTTGTGGTGGGCTGGGTGGAAGCGGAACAGTCTCCACAGGGGGCGTGGCCTGTTCAGGTGGCCGGAGCTGAGCGAGCTGTAACGTGAGTTGATCCACCGCAAGGGCTAGGGCATCGAGGTGCTGTTGAGGCTGAAACAGATGGGCAACTGCACAAAAAATTTCCTCTAGTCCCTCTCTGAACTCTGAAATGAGAATCGCCTGAGACGCTGCTGAATCCATGTTTGGCTAAGCAATTTGTAGCGCATAACTGTATGGAGGCTTTATTAGAAGACGGCAGGCAGAAAATGAGGTCAGACGGCCCATGGTCGGTACACAAAGAGATCCAAACAATGCCAAAAGGAAAAGACGTGAGACGGAGTCGAGGGACGAAAAAGAGAGTTGTGGCAATAACGAAAGATACCAAGATAGTGCAGAGCATATCAGGAAAGCCAATTTGCTTAGCGAGGAACTAGGTGTAGAATGTGTGCTTAAGTAGCGTGTGTAATTATGAGAACCAGGTGTGTACAATTAGAAAGAGAGACAGAGAGAGTGAATGTGTGATAGGCTGAGTCTGATCACACAAGCAGACTGCGGGTGTGACATGCAGAGCAAAAGGCTCCCCAGAGTACAGAAGTGAAGCTTGGCAGAAAACTGAAGGGAAGCTTAAGCATCGGGATACCCTGGTTATATCCTTAGACAGCTGATTACCTCAGGGGTTTCCCCCTTATGCATCCGTCGGTTCTTAAAGCCCCGGGATATTACCGTCTGACCGCAAAAGCGAGCTTACATTCAATACACGTTACGTGAGTGAGTGGGCAAACGATTTGTGATGATGTGGCAACAATCGGCACTGAGACTCATGCTTCAATAACGGGAGCCCCAGGTGTTCATCATCACGTCATCAGCCTGATTGTGGATATAAGTGGTTCAAACATTCGCTCGGTAATGGCGGACGACAGCGGACTGTTTGTCTGCTTGAGGTATGCTTCCTAACGTACCTCATCTCGTCTGCATCCTGCATTCACCAGGTCTCTGTGTAACAAAACCTTATTTACATTTACATCTGTCTTTGTCCACACATCAGTCATTCATTGACTTGTCCAAATAAGCCTTCACTTCATATATTTCAGTTGGTAAAGGATTTAGTCCAAAAATGATTTACGTCATCTCTTCTTGGTCCTTAAGTGTTCAAAACAAGTAAAATCTCACTCTGCACAGAAATGCTAAACGGATGATGTAAGTGCACCATAATGCATCTGCACCTTCCTCCAAATATGCTGTATGCTTGTATTACTGATCTATAGTTTTCACATTAATTATTCGTTATTCAGTCTTGTCACTGTGGTGCACATTCATTTAACGCCCCATGTAGATAATTGTGTTGTTTCCTGCAATTACATCATTGATGACGAGCTGCAGCCTTGTCTGGGGATTGTTTAGAGCAGTGCTTCAGTTTTAGAAAATATTCATCATCTGAGTCATCATCTGAACATAAAGATATTCAAAACCCCACTGCCCATACAAAAGAAATACCTTCTCTGTGTACATCTTATAAACAAAATGTGTTAATTTATATAAAAGCATCACTAATGGACAACTAATAGTAATTTTAATTATATGATTTAATAACATTCAGGAATTATTGCTGGATTTTTTTATGTAAAATTAAAAGATATAACAAATGTTGAAGGGTTTCTTTATTTGATTTTCCACATTGCAAATGTATATATGAAATACATTTTATAACAGCTACCCTTTAGCCTTTATTATAAGTTTAATAAATGTCGAGATAAGGCTACTGAATACAGGAGATAACAGAAAATCTATAATAGATGTATGTAAATTAGGATTAATATTACAAAAGAGAAAGTAAGTAAGACTGCATATCTTTCATACCTTAAATTTAAGTTATCTATTCTTTTGTTTATTTAGTTATTTAACTTCCATATCAGCATCATTGGCCGTTTCAGCAACAGTCACAGCAACATTGCAGCAACGGTGCTACCCACTGAGCTTGTCCATACATTGACCAGGAGGAGAAATGAGAGAACCATCCTGCCCATATTGACGGATGAGGCTGTCCAGGTTAGGCAGTAAAACTTACCATAGTAGTGACTATATATATACTTCTCACGAAACTTAGGGGATATTTCAAAATGAAACATCACAAAATATTGGTGAGAAGTATATGAGGATATATGGGATACTATATGTAAGAATGTACTTCAAATATGTATGATACATTTTATTAATTACAGCGAGAGATGAAAACCACTTTAGAGAAGGAGTGCCTTCTATTGGACCCAAGTGCCACAGTAAAGGTGTGCATTATGCAATGCAGGGGTTCCCAAGTAAGTCCTCGAGTTTCCCTCATCTAGCATGGGGGTCATAGGGTTGACTTTGGGAACCCCTGATGAAATGTGTGTGCTGTTGGTTTCTTTGTTGTTGTTTTCAATTTTTTCTTTATTGGATGGACTAAAATTTGTTTACTAAAAGTCACTTTGCCATAGTTAGTTTTAGAGGTGAGGTTTTCAGTAAACTGTAGTAACAATCTCCTATAATCTACAGTTTTTTATGGGATTTATTACTTTGTTTGACCAGTTTTGTGACGCCGGCTGTCGGAGAGTACAAAAAGGCAAAAAACTGCATCAAAACAGTCCGAAGTCAAAAAAAAGCAATATCCACAACAGAACCGGAATGCGAGGCGAAAAGCGTAGTCAGAGGACACAAAACAAGGGTCAAAAATATGGTCAGTAATGCGAGAGATATCGTTTCGAGAAGCGCTTAGTACGAGGGGTAAACTAAGTGACTCAGCGCTGAATGTACGGAGTGCGTGTGTATAAGAAGGGTGAAGTGTTGAGGATCCGGTGTGCGTAATTAGTAATCGGGTGATGGTAGGCGAAAGTGTGTCTGGGTGTGGTCCGCCACACAGGTCGCGGGTGTGACTGTGCTCCCCCCAAAGGACTCGTGTGACTGTCATGAAATTGGCGAGTGAGTAGCGGGTCTAGGATGTCTTTGGAATCCACCCAGCAGCGTTCCTCTGAGCCATACCCCTCCCAGTCTACCAAGTACTGGACGTGGGACCCAAGCCGCCGAGAGTCCAAGAGGTGTACAGTGTATGCAGGTGCTCTGTCCAGTCTCCTATGGGAGTTGAACCGGCCAACGGACCAGGGACCCAGGGCCTGAGGAGGGAAACAGGGTGAGTGCGCATGTGGGATGCAAGTGCTAACAGGTAAGTGACATTATTAAAGTGTATCGTGATCTTAAATGGTCCGATGAATCTGGGTAACAACTTTTTAGTCCCCTGGAGACATAGGTCCCGGGTGGATAGCCACATGCGGTCGCCCGGCTGGAAGAGGATGTGTTCTGGGCGTCTCTGCCGATCCGCCTGCGCCTGGTACCTCCGGATGGCTTGGGAGAGTTGCTGGTGTACCTGGCTCCACACTGTCTCACTCCTCCTAAACCACACATCCACGGCAGGTGCGTCCGTGGCTGTGGGGTCCCATGGTGCAAAGGGGGGCTGGAAGCCAAGGACGCATTGAAAAGGAGTAAGGCCTGTAAAGGAGTGGCGCAGGGAGTTCTGCCCAGTCAGTGGGGTTGTTACTGCAGTACAGTCTCAAAAACTTTGTCAATATCTTATTGGCACACTCACATTGGCCATTCGACTGAGGATGGTGATCTGAGGTGAGGCTGACTTTGACCCCCAATTTCTCCAGGAAGGCGGCCTAAACCGCTGAGGTAAACTGAAGTCCCCAGTCTGTATGGACCACCTCCGGGATCCCTTGGAGGGTGATGACCTTCTGGAAAAGAAGTTCTGCCGTGCTAGGTGTCTTGCTCTGCGCACAGGTGGAACTGGACGCCACAAACTTGTGAACATTTATCACCATGCTCTTCCACAGTATGGGGAGTCAGGAGTTGGAGAGTTTGCGACTCACCTGGATGTCTGGACCGGGGTGAGACATGGGCCCACGTGATCAGTTGGTCCCGGAGTCCAGGATGGACGTACTTTTTATCCGGCGGGCAACCCGGCGGTGGGCAGATCCGAGTGAGAGTGTCGTCGAGCTCCTGCTCAAAATCCCAACGAAGGACACAGAGAAAACATGAAGGCAGGAGAATGGGTTCGGGGTCTTCTTGGGCTCGGGACACCTTGACAGGGCGTCTGCTTTTTTATTCTTGCTTGCCGGACGGTAAGCCGGGATTGAGCCTTCTGGACGCCTTCAGATATTCAAGGTTCTTGTAGACCATAAATAATACTGTTACCTTGTGCCGCGATCCCTCCAACCAGTGTCTCCACTCCTCGAGGGCCAGTTTAATGGCGAGGAGTTTGCTGTCACCTACATCGTAGTTCCAGTCAGTGGGGGTAAGTTTGTGGGAAAAAAAGCCACAGGATAAGGCTTAGGGGTATCCCCAAGGTGCTGAGATAGAATAGCCCCCACTCCTGATGAAGCGTCTACGATAAAGGGTCTGTTGGAGTCCAGGTGACCCAGCACCGGGGCCTGGGTGAATGCTTGCTTGAGGTCTTGGAACACCCTCTCTGCCTCTGGCTTGCCCTGCAGAAGTGCCATGAGGGGGAGACAGTCCTGCTGAAGTCGCGGTTGAATCTCCGATAAAAATTTGCAAAGCCCAGGAAGCGCTGGAGGTCTTTAACCGAGCGTGGTGTGGGCCAGGAAAGCACAGCCTCGACCTCGACCATGGCCACGCCTTGGGGGGGGGGATATGTATTCCAGGTAGGAAACAGATTGCGTGTGAAAAACGCACTTCAATTTTTTGATTCGGAGATGATGGTCCAGTAATCTCTGGAGGACCTGTCAAACGTGGGCGACATGGGAGGGGAAGTTGGAGGAATAAACTAGGATGTCATCAAGATAGACAATAAGAAAATGTCCCAATATATCCCTGAGCAAGTCATTCACGAAGGCCTAAAAGACCATGGTGGCGTTGGCGAAGCCGAAAGGCATGGTGAGATATTCATAATGGCCAGTGCTGGTGCTGAAGGCCGTCTTCCACTCGTCCCCTTCTTTGATTCACACTAGATTGTAGGCATTGCGTAAATCCAGCTTGGTGTACCAACGGGTGGTGCGTAGTTGTTCCAATGCTGCTGGAACGAGGGGGAGGGGGTAAGAATATTTCTTAGATATCTGATTGAGACCCCTATAGTCGATACATGGCCTTGGGGACGAATCAGCCTTTGGGTAAGGCAAAGCCTTTGGGTTTCCAAACCAATGTGTAGTGATACACACAAGAGATCAGAACAATAGATAAAAAGATTTACTTATGAATATGTATGTTGTGTGCAGGTGGGTCTGGTGTGTGAGTGACAAGTGATGGTGATCTCAATGTGGCATTCCAGGTGAGGCATGCTGATGAGCTCCAAGGCCAAAAGGGCCTTGCTCCAGTACAGCAGTATTAATCATAATGCTAATGTAAACAATAGCTGCTTAATTATTAATTTTGGATTCAGAGAGTTATCACTATAAAAATGCCAATGAGTGGGGTCACCTGTTTTGAAGGAGTTAATGGTGAAGCAAGAGCTAGACATTCACTTTTTACATCAACACCTTTTACATGTTGTTAAAAACAAGGATCAGAAAGTCATTCACACATACATGAAAAACGTGCACAAAAAGTCTCCAAACACATCAACCAATTTAGCCAGTCTCTAGTCCAAATGTAAGCTAACGAGCAAGTGAGCACACAACAGGCAAGGTAGTTACTTACACACACACACACACACACACACACACACACACACACACACACACACACAAAGAGACAGTCATTAAAATTGTTTATGGGATGTTGATAAATGGTGCACATGTGTGTATGTCAATTGTAACAGATAATGTGAACCACCCATGTGCAGCCCCTGTGTTTGTAAATAGTGCGTATATTTTGTGATGTAAAATAGATTTAGAATTTAGATTAGATTAGTTCTAATAACCTTGGTTCACTTTGTAAGCCTCAAAATAGTTACTGTTTATAATACAGTGATGTTTATTATGATTGGATTATATGATTCAGTGTTGATTTACCCAATTGTTTTCACCAAATGTATGCTTTATTTATTGACAATTATTTTTTTAGTAGACACACGGGCTGTGTAGTTTAAACAATTGCAAATGTTTCCAACAATCCTGCAATTATGTAGTCTTCTTGGATTCTTCTGGTGAGGGTTGAATTCAGGAATTTTGTCTTCTCCACTGATAAGTTTAGTCAGGCCTTGGTAATTCTAAACAGGTTTTTCAATGATGAATAAAATGCTTTAAAGCAAAATAAAATGTTTCGTTTTTTGTTCTGAATTTTCAAAAAAAGATAAAAGCTGAAGCAAACATGATATGGTAAGCGCCATGGTCTATACTCATTATCTACATAATATTATTATATAATGTCTGTTACACATCCATTTAACTTTTTCAATGTGTCAATTGGTTCTTTTTATGACAAAGCCAAGCAAATTCTTTATGTTTCATGAAAATTGTTGAAAAACTAAACTAAGTAACAGAAAAGAAAAACTGATTGTGATTCGCATACTTAGATCTGTTTCCAAGATTAAGAGTTTGTCTTATAATAATAAGTTTGTCAT
Source organism: Parotocinclus haroldoi (assembly GCA_034779995.1). Classification (NCBI taxonomy): domain Eukaryota; kingdom Metazoa; phylum Chordata; class Actinopteri; order Siluriformes; family Loricariidae; genus Parotocinclus; species Parotocinclus haroldoi. The sequence goes on along the minus strand of JAUZST010063273.1, from coordinate 6,286 downwards.
TTCAAACTTGGATTTGTATCTGTTTGTCTGTCAACTACCTGAAACCATCTGTCATCCTCAGCACTTGGTTTATCCTGATCTGTCCTGCAGCAGGTGTTGTGAGAGTGATCCAAGCTAAGGTTCAGCAGGTTTCTAACACCTGACTTGACTTCAGAAATTTCACAGACAAGGAGCTGAGTCGTATCTGCTGGAACAGATGGAGCATTGTGTTTATACAGATTGTTAAAATTTGCAGCACGCAGTGTTTTAGTTACATAGATGAACTCTGTCAACTGACGAGAAGTGTACAATCATTGTTTAGCAATCCTGGCATCCGTGAATTTGGCTTTGATATTTTCTTTCTTTGCAGTATTCCCAAGTTACATAAAACTAATTTTAGGAAAAACACGTGAAAAAGTTTACATGTAAATGAAACATAAGTGAGAATCATTATTAAGTCTCTTTAGATGGGAAAGAGTAACCACTTTGAACTAAAATTTGTCAGAATCAGTTTTTCTTTTCTGTATTACTTAATTTAATGTTTTTAACAATTGTCATGAAAACATATAGAATTCGCTTCCCCAATTTGAGCTGAGAGTTTAGCATCTTCATCAGTAAGGATGTTTATCTGCTTAACTGTAATCTTACAGAATTGTTCCTTTTATTCTAAGTAAGATAAGAAATTGTATCAATAATATTTTGGAATTGTGTGTCAGACTGAAAACCAGGCTAAAATCTCTACCATAATCCTTGAGCATTGATATTTCATGTCATATCACACATGGTCTATGTTTGCTCTAACAAGACTAAACACATATCTATATATAACTAACTAAAATTGTGTGGGTGTCATGGTGGCGCAACCATATAGCCTCACAACTCCAGAGAACCCCAGTTAGTCTGGATTTCGTCCTCCCAGTGTCATGTGGATTTACTCCAGCTAATCCTCCCATATTCCAATGGTATGCATTAGGTTAATATGTTGCTCTCATTTGGGCCAGTATAAATGTGTCCAACTTTACTGCTCACAAAAAATAGGAGATAGTTTAAAATAAAATATTCCATAATTTTTGTGAGCTTAAATTGCTCCTCAATAGCCATTCATGATGATGATGATGCAATGTTACATATACTGTAACAACCAAACAAATACACTTTCTTTGTCACCCTGAACAGTAAAATTGCTTATTTTGAACATTTTAAAGGTCTGGTTAGCAAGATGTTCAATGTAGGTCAGGTCAAAGACCTTTATATATAACTCAATATCAGTTTGAGGCAAAAGATCCATCCTCCAATTACAACATAATCCTGGCCATTTTGGTTGTTTGCTAGAGGCATGTTTCCACTAGAGTGCCACTTAACTCCCTTCCTAATCCACACTATTTGATTATCTACATCTACACAGTGTTTGCAACTACACCACTCAGATGGAGTACACAACAGACCCATGTTGGGTCACCTTTTTCTAAAGCAAGAAGTCATTTAATTTCATAACTCTTTATGACAGCTGTTTTTGTTTACATCTGTGCCTTCTGCCTGGCCTTTTCTCTACCCTGCATGATGCTAACAAAAGCGTTGTGACTAGTGGGGACACATGCCTGGGTGCTAATGGCAATCATAAATGGGCCCTCATTGGCAGAATGCACTGCTAACATTCATGGTCACAGCCATAACTGCGGCCTCAGTGTGAGGTGTGCTCAAAGCTAAGCTCAAGTTTTCAATGTGGTAGTAGGATGACTTTGTTTTGTTTTGGTTTGCAAATTAAGTCATGTGTTTCTGGGTGCTGGCCAAATTAGTTCCATTAGTAGCAGACACTGTTTTGCACATGACAACAGGAAGGAAGACTTGGGATGGTGCTTGCGCCTGCTGTGGATTGTGAATGGACTGTGCACAAGAACAGTGTACACAAATAGGAATGTGACATTTTTTAATTTAGATTACCCACTATTGTTTTTGTAAGTCATTAGAATATAATTGACTTGCGAGGCCCTAATCTAAGTCAGGTGTCTGGAATTATATAGCCTTAATAGCTTAAAATATTCTGTCCCTCTTTAAGCCTCACCAGGTATTGTGCTAGGACAAAACGTTTTATGGTAGTGCTTTATTGGTATACCTTGGTAGAAAGTTGGTAGAAAATGAAAATGGGAGCTGACAATGTATATATTATTGTGTTTCTGGTGTTTGGGATTATTGGTTGGGCTGTGGTGTTGGCCAGGCATTCCAGTGCTGGTTTAAAGCTTTTTTATATGTTGCCAGAGAATAGAAATAGTCAGCATTTGCAACACACACAAATAAAAACAAATAAAATAAAATGGCAAACCTATATTAGGTTATAGATGCAAGCATGTTGACCTACGCAACATTTTCCATTCATGACTGCATCCTTGGTTTTGCTGCAGAAGCAGGAAAAGAAAATGAGAGGCAGAAAGGAAGAGCGAACAGAAAGCAGAAATAGAATCAAGAACAGAGAGAGTACAGCCATTAGTAACAGGTGCTGCTGTAATCATGCTGGCTGGATGACTCTTGGGTCAACAGAGGTGGTGAGTAAAAGGGTCTGCACTTTGAGGTTAAATACACATAATAGGCTGGCAGGGCATACACATCAGTAATGTCTACACTCCATCATTCTAACATGGCTAACAGCCAGTACAAACCAGCAGAGTGAATGTGCAGTGGTCACATACAAACGCAGCATAGCAAAGAAAGGTCTAGTTGAATGGATTGTGTGATTGTGTTAAAGAGTTCAGATGACTAATGTTCATCCAAGGGGAACCCTGGAATATTTGCATATAGTTTTCTATGTACTCATGGTCTGGGTCACTGTTTAACACTCTCCACTTTCACCTCGGTCAACTCTCAAATAGAAGCAATAACTTATTATCATTTGCATCATGCTTCCGTTAACACAGAGAACAAGCAGCTGCTGTGTAGTTTGCAATCTACTTATCTGACCTTGTTGCCTCAATGGACACCAGCTGCTGGAGGCATCAAGGGCTTAGAAACGTTAGGGATCACCTGCATATTTATTGGCATTGTCATGTTGTCATTGTTTATGTAATGACCAGACATTTCTCTTGAAAACAGAAATTCGTTCGTTGGTTCATTGGACACCTGCTGCAGATAACAAATGAAATAAATTGGTATAATTATTAGATTATTTAACTACAACTACATTGTATAATGCAACTGCATTTGATCATATAGAGTTAAGTAATAAATTAATCATTTAAATATTATGTATGCTTTACTGGCAGTGCCTAAAGGTTCATCATGATGAGAGCGGAACTGAACCCGTTGTCCTTTTTTAAACTCCCTGGCCAAAGGCATACTGCATATGAGTATGTCATCTGAGTTAAGACATGTCTCAAATGGACTCCAGGAATACATGTGCTATGGTGAGAAGGCACAACAGGAGAGAAGGAGAGTAAATGGGAAAAAGATACACTATACTAATACCATAATTTCTAATAGCATAACTAATATTCAAAGAAATAATAATTTAAAAAATGTAACTATTAAAATGTTATCATATTTATTGTTATTATTAATGATAGTAAAATTTCCCTTAGGTATGTATGGTTCCCATACAATGCAGTTGACCAGGCAAACATTAAAGCGCAATTTGCAGCAATAGGTGGTTTTCCTAACGTAATCAGAGCGGTTGATTGAACACACATTGCTATAAAGATACCATCTGAGGAGGAATTAACTTGTGTAAATAGAAAGCACTTTCATTCCATAAACATGCAAATAATCTGTGAGGCACAAATGCGTCTCACTAATGTAGTGGCACGGTGGCCTGGATCAACCCATGATTCATACATCGTAACAAACAGCACTGTTGGGATAAGGTTGCAAGTGCATGATGGGTGTTTTCTTGGTAAGCAACTCATTTAAAGCACTGAAATGATATCTTAGAAGAATCTATTTAAAACATGGATATGCCAAAATAGTTTAATGGGTTAGGGGACAGTGGCTGATGACTACATTGATCTCTATTCTCGCACCTGGTCAGTTGTGGAGAGGGCAACTGGGCAGCTGGAAAGCCGGTGGTGCTGCCTGGACAGGACCGGGGAAATGCTCCTCTATCGGCCAGCAAAGGTGTGTTGCATTGTGAGGGCCTGTGGGGTCTTGCATAATTTTGCACACAGATACGCTGTGTGATGGAAGTCAGGGCAGAGGAGTCCAAATGGCCACATATGGACTCGGCTGGCAAGGACTCTGTGCCAGTGGATGCTGCTGTGTAAAATACATAAAAATAAAAACTTTTCAGTAATGCAAGCAAGCAAAATCTGTCTGTTTCTTATAAATAATAGAATGTATATTGGCACAACCATGCAATGTAGCATACTATATAAAAAAAAACATAGAGTTCACTTAAGTTAATCAACGGAATAAAGCTCGTACCTTCAGCAGGGTCCGTGGTGACATCAGAGTCTCCCTTACCTGACAGCACTGCACTGCATCGCCAAGAGCCGCCACCCTTTGCTCAAAAGCTCATCCACTCTGGCTCCACAGCCTGTCCTTCCAACGCTTTCCCCAAGGGAAAAAGTCATTTTCTTAACACCCAACTTTACATCAGACCATTTGTTTTTAAGTTCAGCTACTGTGCACCTACCGCATTGGCAACTTGCGCCACACTTTCCTATGCAGTCATTGGTTTTATGCTGGAGGACAGAGAATCATATAAAAGCTTTTTTTTGCCCTCTACCTCCAACAGCAAAACCTGCAGTTCATCAAATCTGTAAAATTCCTTTTGTAATGAGAGTATTCCAAGGCCTATTGAAACTAATCAGCATATCTGCATAACTGAGGGATGGAACAGGGTGCAGTGTTGTGCTCGTGCATGTGCGTTCAATTTCAAGTTGATTGTGATGTACTAAGAGAATGTGTGTGGGGACTTTCCAGCTCTGAGCATGCACAACATTTTAGTAGGAATTCCACACAAGTTTTAGTGCCCCAGATCTTTTAGGGGCTGTCGTTGAGCAAGACTGAGTTTCAGCTCCCTCCAAAGATTGGGTTCAGGTCTGGAGACTGGCTAGTTTACTCCACGACCATAAAATGCTTCTTACGGTGCCACTCCTTAGTTGCCCTGGCTGTGTGTTTCGAGTAATTGTCATGCTGGAAGACCCAGCCATAACCCATCTTCGTTTGATCGTTTGATGTTTCCACCCTATGCTTCACGAATGAGACGATGTTCTTTGGGATTTACTCATCCTTTTTCTTCCTCCAAACACAATGGAGTTCATACCAAGAAGCTCTCTGTTGTGGTTTGGTCTGACCACATGAACTTCTCTCATGCCTGCTCTGGATCATTCATATGGACATTGGTGAAGTTTAAACAGGTCTGGACATTTGCTGGCATGAACAGGGGGACCTTGCATGCCTTGCAGGATTTTAATTCATGACAGCGTAGTGTGTTACTAACAGTCATCTTTGAGACTGTGAAAAACTTGCAAAATATTTAGTGTATCAAATATTTATTTCCCCACTGTATATCCCAGCTACAGAAAGATGTCTCTGCTACTGCACAAGTCCCTTGCATTTCGACTGCTTTGATAGCCATAGTGGATAAGCACGTTTGATAAATTCTGTGAAGTAGTACAGCATCTTCAGCCAGAACGTCACATCTCTTGAGCATCTTGAACATCTTTGAGCTCTTTATATCAAATTTGCATCAATTTGATTACACATAATCACAATCTGTTATCCTCTTATTATAAATATAATGCACAACTAAATAAAGCTTTATGAATTAATAATATTTGTTTAGATTACTTTTATATACACACAATGTAATCTGACACCTACAAGTAATTTGCATGCAGCAAAATATAACTATAAAAATTGGAATACCAAATCTCTTTCTCTCACCACTGTCACTGTCAGCAGGAAAGAAGGTAAATCAAAGTCACAACTTTTTAACATTTAACGTTACTTTCCCCAACCGACCTGTCTCCCACAGGTGTGATTATATTGAGATCAGAACATTTATTGGACACTACACTATTTTCAGTATACATCATTCAAAGCTGTGCCCTAAACTCAGGAATGTTAAGTTGGATAACAGGGTTGCCAGATTTCTAGTTTCCTGTCATTTAGTTCACAGTTCAATTCAGTTCAATTCAATTTTATTTATATGGCACTTTTTACAATGTAACATTGTCTCAAAGCAGCTTTACAGTAATACAGTTATCTAAAATGCCAATTCCAAGTTGAGCAAGCCTAGAGCGACAGTGGCAAGGAAAAACTCCCCAAAATGGTAGGAAGAAACCTTGGGAGGAACCAAGACTCAACAGGGGACCCG
>JAUZST010063272.1:0-49433 GCA_034779995.1 Parotocinclus haroldoi | reverse complement strand
CACACACACACACTCACAAACACACACACACACACACACACACACACACACACACACACACACACACACACACACACTTTTCCAGTGTTCTATCATTACATTTATGTCATTTAGCAGACTCCCTTATCCAGAGCGACTTACAATTAATACAATCTTACAATCCAAGCAATTGTGGGTTAAGAGTCTTGCTCAGGGACCAAACTGTGGCAGAGGTGGGATTTGAACCCTTCTGGTCCATAGTCCAGTACCTTAAGCACTAAGCCACCACAGTACCATGCAATGCTATCATAAACAGTTACCACATCTGTGCACATTACATTGATACACCTATACCAACGTACAACTTATCAGTCCCCCCTATTCAACCATCAATATGACCAAAATGTAACTGAATTGGGTTCCCATTTCCATTTTGCTTTTCAAGTTCCTTAGAGGTTATTTTTTTTCACAGCCCCTGAAAAATTAGTACTGCGCTACTCACTGGATTTTTAAGAGTCAACCAGGATTCAAAGTGAATTCTGATAGAATGCAGATTCAAAGAAAAATGAGGACAGAAAAATCACACACAAAAGCACATCCCAGCTATTGTTATTCAACGGATTCCAGCACTGTCTGTTGAGATCATATACGAGCCTGGCTTACAGCACAGCAGGATGCAGTTCCTTTATAACTGAAAGCCACACTATTGATGTGTGTGAAGGACAAGAAGAAAGAATTATTAAAAAAAAAAAAAAAAAAAAAAACTCTGCCAGCTAAATTACATAGAGTGGCATGATACTGAGCTTGACTTCCTACATTAACTTAGCAAACATACTGAAAGGGAACGCTGCCCTGAGGACATACTCGAGGTACTTAGATTACTTGGCTAGCCGTCTTCTGAGGTAAGAATGCAGTAAATGGGACCGTGCAAAGAAACCATCCTGATGAGCAGGCATTAAGATGGGCAAAACTGGGCAAAAATGCACAAGTAGCAAGACAAAACTCCAGATGAATATGCTCGTTGACAAAAAAAAAAAACAACAACAACAAAAAAAGTCACTCAGAGAGAAATGTCAACATGGCAGTTAAGTGTCAGACAGATATGTACAGTTGTGCTCGGTCGTACATAAAAGTGCTTCCTAGGCTATCCTATAAAAAGGCTCTCAGATGCTACTTTTGGATAGTGCACCACTTGGTGAGAGATCACTGACTGCTGGACATACCTCTAAGATGCACCTGAAGACACTTTGCCTAGTTAACAGACTTTTAGAGGATCTGAATCATTTTGACTAATTGCCCGCTACAGTTACCATTGTTTAAAGCCATGCGCGGTAAATCTGGGCTACTTAGCGATGAAGCCAGGTTCTACATGGATCCGATAATAGTCGGGTATGGAGGTCCTTTAGTGGACGATTTAATCCTGCCTTTGCTGTGGGGCAACACACAGCCTCGACTGCTAGTGTAGTGATCTAGGGAGCCATCACATACAACAGTTGGTCACCTCTAATAGTGACATGAGGGACACTAACAGATCAGAGACATGCAGAAGCCACATGTTACCTCTCATTGCAGGGCTTCCAATTAGCCTATTTCAGCAGGATAATCCTCACCCATAGAGCAAGGGTTTCCCGGGAATGCCTCTGGCAGATTGCAAGACTTCCATGCAACAAATCTGCCAGATTTATAACCAAATTGAACGTTAACGGGACCACCCATTACGGAAGGATGCCAGCTTAGAACACATATGGAAATGCAGGGTCTATTGTAACATCTGTGGGTTCTATCTCCTCTTGCATCCAGGCTAGAGGTGGCCTAACAGGTTTCCACAGGAAACGTATCCTTTAATATTGTAATGACTTCCATATGTAATCATTATGGTTACATGTATAAAGTTTCGCTCGATCACAAATACTCCCTCTTGGTGCGTTATTTTCTTGTTAGTAAGTGTAAATGAGGAACTGCGGCCATGAACAAAGAACACTCGTTCTGCCTTTATGAGACTGAAGACTCTTACTAAGCTTATTAAAGGAATCTGTCAATCTTAAGTCTACGATTTCCTTAAGCTCAACCTTCAGCCGCACAAAGAAAAGTACAAGCGGGTATTCCAAACAGCAGATGGCCGTGCTGCACAGACAGCACGTAGCACTGGCGCACAGGGACTATTACTGTTTTCAGGTTAAGGAACACCAAGATATACTGCAGCCCTAATGAGGCATTGGAGAGGAGGGCACATTATCCGCCGCACCACATACTCTTACAAAGTTTCTGTCATGGAAACACTGAAAATCACGTACCCAGGCCTCTGATGCTTAGCGATGTGTTTTATCCCAGCTGTTCCAACCAGAGTCATGATATTAAAGAACATAAGTACCAATGAAAACTGCAACATTACAAGTCTATAAACAAGCAAACTCAAGGTTCCAGAAGACAAGTGAAAGTAAGTGGGTTTGAAAATTACAGTAGCGATCTGAAGCCAGAAGCAAGCATGGCGACAGACATGGACATGGATATACCATACAGTACTGTGAAAAGACTTAGGCAACCCTTAAATGTATTATTTTAGCAATGGTCTAATTTTTATATAATGTATAACATGTTGTCAATGGCTGGACCCCAAAATCTCAAAGTTAGATTCGTCATCCCATAATACTCTTTTCCACTGATCTTCACTACAGTCTTTGTGAACCACATCTTAGCCATTCCACGTTTCCTTGCTTAACTACTAACTGTTAGCTTATTCATGTGTCAGGGAATAAACAACTTGGACTAGAATGGAACAGAGTACCATCTAGGTTTTTAAAATGCGTGTGGATGGCATGTCAATGAAAAAAAATTAAATACACTGCTCACAAATAACAGGTAAATAATTAATAGAATAATTAGCATTATCTGTTTAGAATCAAAGCTTGCATTGTTTCTTTTAAAGTATATTGTGGATGCATGTGTATGGAAATCACTATACAATATCTGGGTCTTTGGTCTGAGAAAATTCTGGGGACGAAATAAAAAATGTAATGAGCAATGCTGTATACACCTGCAGCTGTGTCCCCACATGTATGTATAGTTATATACCAGCTCTGTATAGTGTGCATGTATGTATAGTTATATACCAGCTCTGTATAGTATGCATGTATGTATAGTTATATACCAGCTCTGTATAGTATGCATGTATGTATAGTTATATACCATCTCTGTATAGTGTGCATGTATGTATAGTTATATACCAGCTCTGTATAGTATGCATGTATGTATAGTTATATACCATCTCTGTATAGTATGCATGTATGTATAGTTATATACCAGCTCTGTATAGTATGCATGTATGTATAATTTCATATATGTCTGGCAGCTGGTGCTAAAGAATGCTGGCCATCAGTAACAGCCAAGCCCTGACAAACTAACAACGTCTAAACAATCCCTGGGGAAACCCACATTCAACCTAGTGGCTAGAATGAGAAACAGACCCAAAGCATATTTTAAACATCTGCAGGTTAACAGGTTAAAGAGCTTTAATTGTTTCAATTAAGGCTGTAATGAACTACCCTGATTGAGAAGGCTCTGGAGAAGTGTACCATAATGACCATCATTTGCCATCTCATACAGTTTAGCTGGTTCTTACATTCGTAATGTGGGCTAATTAGAAGGCCTTGACCAATGAAAAGTCAGGTACAACGAGTGTAACGCTCTGAATCCCAGCCCAAATGTGTGTTTAAGAAGAAATTACACCTTTTAATGACATTCAATATATGGCATTCAGTTACAGGCACACATTAATGATCACACACACTGTAGCATCCAAATATAAACTATAGAACATAAACACACCTCGCTGGCTGCACACAACCAAAAGGGAGTCCATTTGAAGGAACACGAGTTAAAACAGACACTTTGAACACTTTCCACCTTAAAGTAGGTAAACCTAGATTTAAGCAAAGTACAAAGTTCTCAATTTCACGCCTCTGCTTGTGTGTGCTTGTGCGTGTGTGTGTGTGTTCCTAAAATTATATTTACGGCAGTAAAAAACACACATTACAACTTTAACTTGAATAGCTGTTAAAAGTCTATTCCTGTTTCCTAGTATAATTTATTAAAATTGTTAATACTTCAGAGGTTGATATTATGGTTGTTAAACAGCGCTTAGCTAACGTTGTTTTTACTTTGATATAGAGGCATTTTGTTTTATCCTCAGAGCCTAAAGCTGAATTTACCGAGGGCAGGCAGAGGTACTCAATGGACAGGTCACCACCGTACCCATAGTTCTGAGCCCCACACAGGATTCACACCCAGGAAATTAGGATTCCCTGCTAAAAGTTCCTATCAGAACCACTAAAGCTGCTTAAGATACTTGGCTAGAGTTAAAACGCAGCATCAGTGAACTTATATAATGCACTACTGCGCTAACAGCAGCCATGTGAGGTTTAGTTACTCAAGAGTCAAGAGTGTTACTTAGATGCTTCATAAATAGTACAGCCATATTAAGCAATAAATATGGATGTATTGAGTTTACAATTACAATAAAAAGCCTTTCTCAAGGGTCCAACAGTGGCAGCTTGGCGGAAACTGAACCCACGACCGTGGTGTAACGCTTAAAGCACAGAGCCACCAATGTCCTGAGCACTGCACTGGTGCTCAAGCAGCGCAGTTTCCTTTTCTAGTTTAAATAAGCATTGCGTTAACATATCGATTGCCCCATCCGTGCACCAGCAGAGCCTCTAAAAAGCTGCCAATTTTCCTGCTCTATACAAACGCGAATGCAAGGAATAAGTGGTGAGTGGGCGAAGCTCTGAGACCTTACGAAGTTTACAAAACGTGCAATCAGTTTCAATAGAAGCAGCATCCTCTGTTCCGAGTTTACAGCATGGAGTTTTACTAATAGGGCTTCGGAGAGTAGAAAAGCCCAACACAGACAAGGTGAGGAAACAGACAGCACAACAGCAAGATATCAAGCAGCAGCACCGATGTAGACAGAGAAACAAACTCGTTTGGAGAGGCCCGGAGGGAAAGCGTCCGTTTTCACAAGGTCATAAAATATTTAGCAGGGGAACGGGCCTTTAATTCGGCCCATCAAGATGTTTGAGGTGAGGTAGTGTGACACAGATTGGCAGAGTCAGCGAGGGAAGGCGAGTCAGGGAGTAGTCATTTAATGCATATTTAGGTAAGCATTAAATATGCATGGCTGAATTACATTCTATTCCTGGGATCCACTAAGGAATTCACAATGGGCTCTCAATCCTGTCTGTTCGCCGAAAAGCACTGGGACAGTCTACTTAAGATCCCATAACGGCAAAAAGGGGGGGGAACTGAAATGCAAACAGAACGATAATAACAGAACGGTTGGGCGTTGCCTGATCAGTTTGCTCTTGATCTTTACTGAGCCTGAATACTTTTCACATTGGCAATGCATTTCCAATGATTTCATTGTTAACAGACGGAAATCAATCAGTTGGGCCCATTCAATGCAGAATTACATGCGGATGTGAGGGAAAAATAATCAAAACTCGAGGCTTTTGTAAAATGAACACGACACGCTCTAGTTAAGCATGTCCAAGTGAGGAGTCACATTAATTTTAACACCTCTAAACGATCTAAACTCTTGATGTCCAGCAACTGGGACTACAATTTACCCCTGTTGAGTCCTTAGGTCCCTCAGGTAAGTAATGCCCTTACCTGACTATTGCTTGGATGGTAAAACTGTATCTATATTAAAAGGAAGTCTCAGTCGTAAGACGATTTGGTGCCAAAAATAAAGTAGTAGAGTTCAGAGAACAATGGCCAGACTGGTTCAAGCTGTTTAAAAGGCAACAGTAACTCAAATGCATGTTGTACCTTGAAGCAGATGGGCTACAGCAACATAAAACCAAACAAATTGCTTCTCCTGTCAGCTAAGGCCATGCAACGGAAGCTAGAACTCTCAGCAGCTCACCAAATTTACACCGCAGAAGATGAGAAAACCCTCGCCTGGTTTCATTTCTGCTCTGACAGTCTGATGGTCGGGTCAGAATTTGGTGTAAACAACATGAAAGTCTGACTCCATCCTGAGTTGTATCAAAGGTCCAGACTGCTGGTGGTCTAATGGTGTGGGGAATATGTTCTTGTAACACTTTGGTCCTCTTAATACCAACAGAGCATTGTTTAACCACCACAGTCTACCTGAGTATTGCTGCTGACCAAGTGCATCCCTTTATGAGCTTCACATTATGGATGTGCAGCTGACAAATCTGCAGCAACTGTGTGATGCTATCACATCGATATGGACCAAACACCCAAATCAGCCAGTGCCCACCCTGCAACTCTGGGTGCAAGGGCAGGAACAACCCTAGACAGGGCGTCAATCCATCATAGGACACACACACACACACACACGCTAAAGGGACACTTTTTAGACACACCAATTAACCTAACATGCATGAACACCAGGAGTAAACCCACGCAGACACGGGGAGGACATGCAGACTGCACATAGAAAGGACCCAGGCTGCTCCGCCCTGGGACTGAACCCGGGACCTTCTTGCTGTGAGGCAGCGGCGCTACCCCACAGAGCCCCTGTGCTGCCCCCTGTTGAATCTATGCAACCAATATTTAATATTAAGGCAGTTTCGAAGACAAAAGGGGATCCAACCCAGTACTAGGAGGGTATATGTGGCTGGTGAGTGTAGATTTAAACGTAAACATTGTTGTGTCTTATGTTTGAGTTTTAAGATCTTCATTCAATGTTCCGTGTGAAAAAGCAGAGTGTACTTCCTGTCTAATGACGCTGCTCTGCGTATGATGACAGTTTGTGTTTAAAAGTGGTACGAGCTTATAGAATCTCTGATAGAGCATGTTGCAAATGGGATAAGGCAGTTTGGGATGAATCTCTTTCCCAATCTGAAACATCTCAGCAGCTCTGCACTGACTGCTTTGTAGTTAGAAAAGAGCGCAGAAGGAAGCTGGTGAGGTCATCGTGACATAAAGCATTCTCAAAGTGAAGAGCCAATTTGTCAGGGCAAACAATGATAAAAATGCACACAGCTCTACAGTTACTTCTTCCTGATAACAGCTAAACAAAACGTCCTACTGTTCTAAAAGTCCATAAACGCTCCAGACGAAGAAGGACTCGTCTAGGGAGCTTATCAGAAGTGTTACTGCAGTGCAGATAACCAAAGTGAAAATGGAAAGAAACAAAGAAATACGCAGAGAGAAAAAAACAAACAAACACAAACCCACATGTGGTCAAAAGTATTGGGACATAAAACCACATTTGATCAAAAGTACTGAGACACAAATTGAATCAATTTAACTTAATTTGATTAACATCTAGGCCGCCCATGGAGGTCGGATCCCCTGTTGAGTCTTGGTTCCTCCCGAGGTTTCTTCCTCCCATATTAGGGATTATTATATTTTTCCTTTCCACTGTCGCCCTAGGCTTTCTCAGCTTGGGATTGGCCTTTTAAGATAATGTATTACCGTAAAGCTGTTTTGTGACAAATGCTACGATGTAAAAAGCGCTACATAAATAAAATTGAATTAAATTGAATTGAACTCACATGGTCAAAACTATTGGGAAAATGACCAAATAACCAAAGTGAAAATGGAAAGAAACATATAAATATGCAAAAGAAAAAAAACAAAACAAAAACAAACCCACACTTGGTTAAAGGTACTGGGACACAAGCTTACATGTGGCCGAAAGTATTGGGACACAACCCCACGTGTTGTCATATAATCGAAATAATCATTTCATTTCATTTCGTGTCGAAATAATCATTTCATTTCAAGTTTGGTGAGCAGTACACGTTCTTTGTACCTGCCACATTTCAGAACGCTTTCGCAGTTCGTTTACAAAATACAGATCTGGTTTCTTGATGAAATCTATCGTTTGATTGCTTCGGTAAAATCCAAACAAAGTCATAAGCTCTTGTGATAGCAACATGCGCTATGAGCAGACGTTCATGACTTCTTTCAATATTTCTTTCAGTTGCATCATGGATTATGTGCAAGCATTCAGACCGTTACCACGGGCCAAAGTCTAAATGATATTCAGCCTTGCTCTCCTCCCGTTTGCTTTACCTGGTAGGTATCCCACAGTCGGATGGTGCAGCGCAGTGGAAGCTCTCTCATCAGCAGGTTATTCATCCAGCGAAAGGCAAACTGCAAGTATTCCACCTCATAGTGCTGCATGTGCCGGTGCACTGTCTCTAAACGAGGGAAAACACACACGCACACGCGCACACACGCGCACACACACACACACACACACACACACACACACACACACACACACACAGACGTTACAAAAGCACGATGCACAGTATAAACGTCTTCAAATCTTCCACAGGAAGTTCCTCCAAACATGGCACTCTATAAAGAGACCACGTGGTTAAATTAAGACTGGGGTAGAGACTTGGGTGCAGTGTACATTCAGTCTAAATAATGTTCAGATAAAAAAAAAACCAATAATAATAATACATAAGAAGTGTTAACTGGAAAGGAGATGAAGGAGTTTAGGCTAAAGAGAATGAAATAACTTTTCAAGAGCGAGGTTATAATATCAGTGCCCATCCTCACAGTCATGTTCCAAAACCTAGTGAACCGTATGCTTGGGTTGATAATCGGAAGTGTTAGATAGTAGTTTTGTGTTGTCCATATACATTTCGCTATACAGTGTATATATAATGCATAGCAGCATTCCATTGGTAAAGCTTTCAATGTTTTCGTCTCTAACCTGTCGGACTTCAGTGGTTCGCATTAACAAACCCTGACTTAATTCACAGTAATGCTGCCTGGAAATAAGGACACACGCATTAGCATAAATTTAATTACATGACTCTAAATGCTGATAATGAACTGAACTCAGGTCAGTGGGTCTAAGACCTTTCGGTGCCACTTAGAAATTCAGAAAATTCACCATCAACATATTAACGAAGCCATTAGTCCATTTTTGTCAAGCTGAAAATATGGGAGTCACGCATGGAAAACAGGAAATGCTGACTTTTAGGAGAATGATTTATGATAATTATTGAACCTATGATGGATTAATGAGTCGTTCCTGGCTTGAACCCTATTCCGCCGGCTAGGCACCGGTCCTCCGGCGACCTTGTCCAGGATCAAGAGGATAATAATGTGAATGCATTAACTGTATTATTTTCTTAAATAAGGATGCTGTGTGATTTGGGGCCACCCCTGGTCTGGTAAATTGACAACCGCAGACCCAACTCCCACCCAGAGGAGCAATGGAGACCCAAAAACCTGATGGAGATCAGAGGTAAATTGTAAATACTAAGAGTGTGATGTAGCATCACGATCTAAAAAGACATGGTGCGTCATGCGGTTCTGTTTCTTACACCATCTAATACAACTGCATTTTTTGAACACCAGAGGGCGTACACTTTGTAAATGTACAAAGACCAGAGCAGAAAGGGTCAGCATTAGAAACCAAAGTCACTCTGGTTCAGCTCCTGCCACCATTAAGTCCAGGTTATGTTGTTTATTGACTTCTTGAAGTTTCCAGCCTCTGTGTGCATCTACCAGATTACCTCTGAGTCCCCAGTGCTTTTCGGTTTGTGGCTGGACTGACGAGTGTGACCGCACCAGGGGTGCCCTCGCATTACACACTGTAATCAATGCTCGGCTACCTGTCTCAATATCACACACATTGTGTGTATATACACATACATACACCCTGGTACTGAGCCCTGCTCGCTGTAATACCCACTGAGTCATCGTGCTGCCCGTTCCTCTTCTGAAAACTGGTTTCTTGGCTGCTACTTTTCCATGAAGTCCATCTGAACAAGTTTCTCCAAACGATCTGGCCAAAGCTCAAGTGTAAGGGGAGGTCGCGCTAAATAGTTACCACTATAGCCTAAAGCAGTTGTTTAATATCTAGAATGTTTTCAGTTTTTTTTTATATGCTGCACACAATATTTTCTACACAGGTTGTTTTCTAATAAAGCGACAGGAATTATACTATCACATATATAAACAAACTTTTGCACAGTATTGTACTCTAGCACAACACCCCTACCACCACCCTAGCAACCTCGATGGCATGTAGCGCAGATGTCACACCTGCCTTCACAGCGTCATTTACACTTTCATTCACTTCACATAAACATCTCATTCTCATTAGCGCTGAATACTCACAGATGTACGGCGCGCATCCAGCCTGGCAGAACATGGCGAACATCACATCATAACACATCTACACGCTCACCTGTCTGCTATAAATACAAGCTAGTGCTAACTTCACTCAACAAAGCAGGTGGTATAGAGCACTAGAAAAGTCCTTTACAATATATAAAATAAAAAAAAATAAAAAAAAACAAAGCAAGCCCATGCAATACGGTTGCAATCTCGTCCTCTCAGAAGCGCACGCCCACTTTTCCGATCGGGGGAGGACAGGCCGAGGTCAGAGATCAGGAAAAGACAAGTGAGGTGTTCAGCACATTTCTGCTGAGCAGCGGACTTCTGCATGACTTCTGCTCCGTCCCATCCATCCCATAATTACATCTGCACTGGCTTGCCGATTCCAGGCCACTGGTGTTCAAAAATAAAGATGCAGCAGTGCAGCCTCTCTCTCTCTCTTGGCAAGGCCTCTCCGAAGCTCTAGAGCCTTGCAGCAGAGTACACACTGCTGCTTTTTATGGGAACAGACCTCCTCTTATGGATCTTAGAACTATTCCCCATATAACCAACTGCACGGTATTTAAATTTAATTTCATTTGGCTTCTTCACTTCATTTAACACAATTAAAGTGCCCTGCTTGTTGTATACAGATATAATCGTCTACGGCTGCGGCAGTTACAATGTAATATTGCTGAAAAGCAAATCCTTTAAAAGACATGCCACAGCAGATGTGTAATTATTAATATATACCATAAAGCCTAAATGAACTCAGTGTTAAATCTGATGTTAAATCAAATTTCTATATCAAATTTACATTTATGGCATTTAGCAGATCCTTATCCAGAGCAACTTGCAATTCAAGTTATTGTGGGTTAAGGGTCTTGCTCACGGACCCAACTGTGGTAGCTTGGCAGAGGTGGGATTTGAACCCTGGACCTTCTGGTCCATAGTCCAGTACATTAACCGCTATTTACTCACTTTATTTGTTGTCAATACAAATCATACGTTTTTAAGAAACGATGATCTATTTGTTAATGGTGCATCAGTTTTTCCAATAATTATTACATTATTTTGTTTTCACTCAGTTACTTTGACTGTACAGTGTCAGGTTACATGAGATAAAAGTCGCTCTGAATAAGAGAATGTACTAAATGCTGTAAATAATAATTGAACGAAATAAAGGGTTCGAAACTTTTTACAAGTTACATGTGTTACATTTAAATTTCTAGTATTCCATGCCTAATTTTATTGATTATTTATTCCACAAACTGTATAGGTTGTTCTGAAAATATTTTTTTTAATACCCAGCTAACAATGTATCAGATCATAATAATTATATACATAATATATTAATATATAATATAATATATTAATTAAGAGCAGTATGTATGAAAGCTGTTGAAAATGAAGCCATAAAAATATTAAAATTAAAAGGCTATTAAGCCAATTATTTTTTTAGCATCCAGGATTTAATCTATGCATAAGGTGGTTAAAAAATTAAAAATAATAATTCCCCCCCCCCCCCAAAAAAAAAAAAATAAAAATAAAAAATTATATATATATATATAGAGTTTATTTACAATTATTATTCAATGTAAGCAACTAATTAACTAATTTAATTAAATCAAGGAACTTCAACAGAATCTATTGTGACATATACAGTGGATTCCAGTTAATGGGACCAGCCGCTTATTTGGACCAAAATTCCGCTTAATCGGACCAAAGAATGTATACAGTACGTAATATCCCTGAAGAAACTCTTCGTCTCTGGCATCACTACCTGAAAACTCTCGAGTTTCTCCCCAGCCCTCTAATGCCACCTACAGGTCTTTGCCTAACATTTCCATTTAAAAAAGAAGCCTCAAGTCGCCACTTAGCCACAGCAAAAGCGTATCAGATCACCCTGGATAAGTTCTTCAAACGTTGACTGGAATTGAGTAAAAACTTGTTTTTTTACAGTATTATTACTTCACATGCTGAGTATCTATACATTGTGCTGTAGATCGTGTTTGAAAATTTCTTTTTCAATGAACAAAGTTGGTAAGCAACAATAGTTCTTGCTTGTACGTTCGCTATATTATATCGCTAATTCGGTTAACAAGTGAAAAACCGATCACTGATTTGCAAATGATAAAGATTTGCTGCCGCAGATGACAAGGTTATGAAACACATCGCCATATCTGTGTGTGTTTCAGTAATAAAGTGTATAATAATCTTTTCTGTGCATGACTTCCCACACGAAGCTGAAAAAAATCATTTAAAATCCACATCCAATATCTGTTCTGTTTAACCATCATGCACATCATTAAGCTAACAGACTGAAATGATAAAACTGATTAAAAAGACAATCAAATGAAAATCAGCACAGGATAAGGTGACAAAGTCGTGACAGACGTACCCCTCTAAATACAGCACAGACTGTGTGTATGCCCTGTGACCTGCATGCATGTGCTTCCGTAACGGGATTGACGTGTAAATCCAGGTATGTGACAGCAGGCAGTGGTTCTGTATGATTCTGTTTCCGTCTCAGGGTTAAAAAAGAAGTGGGAAACCACTTTCAGCGCTTATTCAAAAGCTTTAAATCAGCAGCCACGGCAGGTCTCCGGGATTACAGTTCAACTCAATGACAACCGAAAGTTCACAAAAACATGACATCACCCACATTTATTACTCACTGACTATGAGAGGTTAGGTACATATGTCTCTGTTTAAAAGTTGGACAAGGCGTTATGCTTTAGAGAGCACAAGAATGTATTTTTGAGAACAAAAGAAAATACTGAAAGGAACCAAATAAAAGAAAAAAAAATAACATGTCCGCCTGTCCGTCCAAGTTCACTAAAATGTTCAAAACGAAAAACCCCCGTTTTTGTAAAAAGTACATGTTCACCTGTGCGTTAATGCAAATAGGTAAAGAGCCAATCACACGGGAGCAACTCGATGCATTTAAGTATGTAGACACGGCCAAAACAACCTGCTTACGTTCAACCTCAGCATCAGAAAGAGAGGAAAAAAGGTGATCTAGGTAACCTGAAGATGGCATGGTTGTTGGTGCTAGACGGGTCAGGGTATTTTCTCAAGCTGCTGACCTACTGGGGTTTTACAAACAGTCATCTCTAGGGTTTATAGTGTATGTTTCAAAAAAGTCTGTTCAGTCAGTCTGTTCTCTGTGCAATAACACCTTGTTGAGTCCAGTAGTCAGAGGAGAACCTTGAAGCAGATGGGCTACAGCATCGAAAAACCACACAGGGTGCAACTCGTGAGAGTAACATCAAAATTAGCAAAGAATAGACGATTAGAAAAACGGCGTGTGTTCTGATGAGTCTCGACTTCTCAACTTGTTAAATATTTAGAGATGGGGAGATGTTCCAAGAGATAGAAGGTGAAACGAGGGATTTGGCAAGCTGCTTGATGTAATAAGTAAATAAATGCGATTTGAGACACTGCCTCATCTAGATTAATTGAAAAGCACAAACCATTTGGCAAATACTGCAGCTCTTGAGTGTGACCACGAGTCATATCCATCCCAAACATCAGAGAGTTTTTATGCTTGCACTTTGCGTATGAATCCGTTCTTTAGGCCTCCTCTACACTGAGCACTTAATAATCCCATAACTGCAGAAAATCCAGTTTTGGATACAGTACATGCAGTGGAGTAATCAGAGCTTCTAACTTTAATATTAAATGAACAAATTCTTCCTTTTCTAATGTATATACTGTGTTCCTGAGTCTTCCAAGGTTGCCAAATCCAGCAAAGAAAAAAAAACACTGAAGTCAATGAAACAAGAGGCCAAATCAATCTGAATCTCTAGAAACACATGAACCTGGCAACCGTTCGGTAACGCTTGTGCAGCAACGATTATAACCAGTTAACTGGTATAAAATGTAATAAATAATCCGATTGCTGGTGTAAAGTAAGTGTCCAGCCCTCCTTATCTGATTTATTAATCTGATTTCTACATCAGAGTACACTTTATCCATGACCACACAAATAATCAGATCACTGCAGAAATCCGAATGTGATTGGCTTATCACGCTAATTGAATCACAGTCGTCGTTCTCCTGGTGTCTCCGCAGGCTGGAGATCTGAAGTCCAAAACTCTAAACGAAAACCACGTTGAGATCTCCTAAATAAATAGACTTGCTCTAATTTAAGCCAACCGCACGCTGTTTATACGACCGATAATTAGGTAGCTGCCAAAATCTGATAATGATTTGATTAGTGGCGTGCGCGTAAACACACAATGCGGTGCTACATTCAAACGCAGAGACACCTCATGTTCAAACACCCTTAGGTGTAGAGCACACAAGTAGCTGTTGATAAAGTGTCAGGCTTGACAGACTGTTGTTCTTTCCTCTCTGCAGAGACACCACTTCATGTCTCATGATGCTTAAAATGTTAATGTGTGCTCTCAAACAACATTAACAATCTCCAGTCTGGTATAAATAAAGCAAACCACGCTGCGCCTTCATTTCCATAAATTTCACTTCAGCAATCTGCATGCTGATGAACATCGGAGTGTTCATGCAAAGCAGAGCAGATAAGAGAAAACAATGTGGAAATTCGGCAGAACTCGCTGGTGGAGCCATGCGGACCGTCATAAGCAGCTACTCATCAGGGCTGACTCTTGATTATGATAAAAGCGTGCAATACAGACTGCGTTTTTAATACCGGAAAAGACGAGGAAGGGATGGAGCTCACGACAGGGACTCGGCCGCAGAAGACCAAATTCTTTTCAACTTCTTCTTACAGGTGCCTCGCATTGTTTCAGATATCGTAATTAAAAAAAAAAAAAAAACGTTCAGAAAGGACTGTATGTCGAGCATGTACATACACATACTGATTATTTTAGGAGTTATCAAGTACTTTGGTACTTTGGTCCGGTTTGGGCACACGGACCAAAAAAACAAATTTGGTACATTTAAACATTTTCTTAATGAGCCGCTTTACAAAACAACTCGAGGACCATCTGATAAACCTTTGCATATGAGAAATGTTTTGTTGTTTGAGCATTGTTTTTGAAACAATAATGCGCAAAAGTTTTAGGCCACCATTAGATCAGGTATATCAGTGTTTTAATACACTGCTCACAAATATTAGGGGACGTCTCGTTATGGGATATTTGTGGGACATTATGAGCCTGTGGTGATCTAGTGGTTAAGGTACTAGACTATGGACCAGAAGGTCCTGGGTTCAAATCCCACCTCTGACACGGTTGGGTCCCTGAGCAAGGCCCTTAACCCACAATTGCTCGGATTGTATTGCCATAAATGTAAATATTTCATTTTGTGAGCAGTATATAATAACCATATGATCTAATGATAATGTATAATTATTTCTCTGGTTCGTTATTAGAATACAACCTAGACATTTCATATAAAAAACCTGAAACTGCTTCTACAGGCTACAGATGTAATAGTGTGGCCTTTTTTTATATTTGAACAGCAGTAGCATCTGGCAGGTTTACCGAGACGGCAAGCTGAACGTTCTGCAGACCAAAAAGGCTTGATTAGGAATATTCTTTTTAGGGTGGCAGCCAAGAAACTCCTTTTCTGTAAGGAGAACAGGGTGTGAAAGACATGCTGAAGCTCCCAACGATTAGAATAAAGAGGAGTGCAAAAGATCATGGAGCAATAAATCTGAGCTTGAAATTTTGGGTCCATTTGTCGACGCTATAGGGTCATACCACTGATAAAACGATATACGTGCATTTAATGGTGGCCTAAGACTTTTGCACAGTACTGTTTATGAATTTGAGTGAGCAGAAACATGCCATATTGATGTTGGCCCCATTTACACTTAATCGCTAAGTGTTTTTAAACCAAGGTCCTGCTTTATGTATGGTTGTCTTGTACGGTGCCAGAGCACAATTGTCCCCCTTTCCCACCGGCCTGCGCTCAGTCCATGCATAAACGTTCTGCTCTCAATGCTTAATATAATTACTGATTACGCAACTGAAAGATTTTGAGCTACTCATGCTGCATATAAGAAGATTTTTTACAGAAGGGTCAGACGTATTGTTCTATCCATTACATCAAATCTGCTCTGGCACGGTACGAATCACTCAGTGTGAGACCACCTTTACTGGCACATATCAGTGGTACATAATGCCATTTATAAGTTTCGGATCGGTACGGAAGGCGATTATCTTTCATAAAAGGAACCAAATCTGTGTGAACCAGGGCCACTTTCACCTGCAGTGTGAACAAAGCATTGCAGAGAGCACAACTGGAACAAAAGTCGGCTTGGGTGTGACAAAGGGTTCAGACAACGGCAGGAAATCAGGGTCATATAAATTCAACAGTAAAAAGCAGAGCCGAGCCAACGTCCTATAAAATCTCATCAACGTCAACCCCGCATTAAACGTACAGCTAAGACAGCGAAGCAAAAAAAAAAAGATCAAGCTGGAATTATGGCAAAGTAAGCACGGAGGCGAGAAGAGTGTAATAAAACATCAGCGCAAACCTTTACTGCGCACTGACGGTGCACATTTCTGCCCAGCTGTCCAGATTGTGCGCGTAAGCGTGAAATGTCTCTGCTTTTACACGGGATGATGTTCTGTGCGGTAAAATCCCTTTGAACCAAGCACAACGAGGCCAGAATGCGCGAACCTGCTTGGCCTGTTACCGTCCTGAAGGTGACTGCCTTTTTGATTCATGGTCCATCACGGCCCATATTTATCTAGCTGCCTCCTCGATGTGTTAATTTTAATTGGGACTGCGCTTCCATTTCTGCGCCTGCCCCACAGTTAAAGGCTGAGAGATGACAGGGGCTGCTGAAGAGCGATGAATCTGCAGCTCATCAGACGCACCGAGCGACGACATCGATCGCGCTTCTCTCAACGCTTAATACGAGTCCGGCTGTAGTGTCAGAGCCCAGGGCATGCTGGGAGGAGAGGCGCAAGTGCTCAAGCAGCTTTGGACGAAAAGTCACTGGTGTGTTTAGCATTAATTATAACATACTTTACACGGTCTATCGCCGCATTTTTTGAGTGAACTCGTGGGACCTTACAACCAAGCTCGTCTACACCGTTCACATTTTTGTCATTTAGCAGACGCGTTCATACAGTCTTACAATCCAAGGTCTTGTGGGTTAAGGGCCTTGCTCAGGGACCCAACTGGGATAGCTTGACAGATGAGGGATTTGAACCCTGGTCCATAGTCTAGTACTTTAACCACTAGGTCACCACAGTCCCGACTGGCCTACAAGGTGCAGGGAAAGCTTTCTCATACTTGCCCCCAGCTATGGAATAAACTCCCCACTTTAATTAGAGATTCAGACATTCTCTATATTGTTACGTCTAGGCTTCAACATTCTTATGTTTGGTTCAATTTTGACTGGGACTCATGGTTCAGGTTGGCTCTTGCCTCTTGGCTGTGTTACCTTCTGGTTCTTCCCCTTCTAGCTATGCTGCTATAGTAGTGCTGCTGGAGTCTCATGCTGCACATGGCATCGATTGTTAATAGACTCTATGCTCCTAGCCCATAAGTAACTAACTACATTTTCTCTTTTTCTCTCCGAGCTGATTTGTGGTACCAGTTCCAGCATCACACACTTAGACGTTCTTCTACCCCATCATCACTCTACTGGTCTTCATCAACAGAAACCAGTCTCACCATGCCCAGGCCACACCAGCAGTAACTTTTTCCATTATTTAGTTATTAGGAGATGATGTGCCTTCAAGGACTTACCACTGAGGACTCATTATCTTAAATCCATTTAGCTATTTAATTAACATTTTATTATTTACTTAATTTTACTGTTACTACAACTTAACTATTTCAATTAACGTCTAGGCCACCCATGGAGAACGGGTCTCTTTCTGAGTCTTGGTCCTCCCAAGGTTTCTTCCTTCCATGTTCAGGGAGTTTTTCCTTTCCACTGTCACCCCAGGCTTGCTTAATTTGGTATTGGCATGTTAAAATAATGTAAGATTGTAATGGTCCGTTGTAAAAAGCGCTACAGAAATACATTTGACGTTGACTCTGTTCACCAGTGGATGACTGTGGTGAGTGCGAAATGTCCAGACTGGACACGATAGCGATGTGAGAGTGCTTATTATGTGCAATAGTTTCGAATGGCACAGCACAGCAGACGCACAATTCAGCAGTCACATGTAATGAAGTCAGTTTGCTTTACTGTACAGGTAAGCACCGCTTAACGACCATCCAATCAACGTCAGTTCAATTTAACAAGCGATGTCTTAACAATCCAGCTTTGAAATACATAGCAGGTCAAATAAAAAAGGTTTCGCACATAAATGTTGCGTGTATCACACTTTGTTTCGTTTTGTATTTAATTTACTTTCATAATAATAACCCCTTGCATTAACTACTTTTGTAATGTTACTCTTATTTATGTAATAACGCCTTAACCTTAATAACCTTCTTTAAAAAAAAAAGTCATCGTCGCCAGCACAGCTTTTCATTACGACTTCTCTGTCTCAAGCCACGTTCAGAACACAAAAACAACAAGAGCAATTGCCAGCGCAACAGCTTTCTGATATTAAACATCCTTTTTAGGTACTGCCATAAGAAACAACATGTGCAAGCTGCTTTCTCGTGTGCCATGTGACCGAGCATGTTTTTATGTGACGGCGCTACGGCATAGTCACGACAGAGCCACGCCTACATTTACGCCTACATTTTATTACAATAGGCCAAACGCAAGAGCGGAAAGAGAAAGCCTTCACCTTTTATACAAGAGCCTGAGTTTGAAAAGCTTATGAAAGAACTCTTTTGAAGCGTAGGCAGTTCATTAAAACTTAAGATGGAGTCACCGGAAGGAAATTGGCAGCCGGATTAAAATGGCTTCCCGGTGAAGAAAAATCGATAGGGCTGTTTGAACGAGTGATCTGGTGTGATCTCAACACCAGCCTCTCCCAGCTACACGAGTGAAAATGAGATGAGATTCAGGCAGGAGATGATGCAGAGACGAGTGGATATCTTTATCAGAAAAAAAAAAAAAAAAAAAAAAAAAAAAGTCCAGCAGACGGGGTCATGTGGTACAACAGATTGCTTCCATCGTCTATCTCAACATGATCCAGAGACAACGAAACTTGACAGGTAGAGAGTGTAGGAACCAAGAGGAGAACACGTACTCGGCGCATTCTGCTTATCAGGCAATACTCGGCCACATTTACATCAATTATCCACAGTATTAAATGCTATTAACCTTTTTAAACCATGTATTATGTTACAGAACATACATGGGACTGTGACGGCCTAGTGGTTAAAGTACTGGACTATGGATCAGAAGGTCCAGCGTTCAAATCAAACCTCTGCCCTGAGCAAGGCCCTTAACCCACAATTGCTTGGACTGTAAGACTGTATTAATTGCAAGTCTCTCTGGAGAAGGGTCTGCTAAATGACATAAAAGCAAATGTAAATGTAAATTAACGCCCATGTCACTAACCAGAGACCCTTAACCAGAACAATTTGCAACTGATGTAATCTTACAATACAAGCAAATGTTCTGGTACATAGTCCAGTAACTTAACCATTAAGCATCTTAAGCCACAGACGTAGGATTCTAATGGCTGATATAAAAGAACAGAACGTTTTATTAAAGACAACGTAGAGAAAAGAGCAATATTACGATGTTACACATGGAGGACATGTGTGGTCATAGGCAGGCTTGAAGTCGAGTGAAGTGGCATGAACCAGTGTGCTACTTAGCACTGGTTCACGGACATTTCAAGTCAAATTTATTAATGTAATAAGAGAGGATTTGTAGCACAATAGAGCACTGTCGCAAAGCAACTTTACAACTATCTAGACCCACAGCTTTAAGTGAGCAAGTGTAGTTTGACAGTAGAAAGGAAAAACTCCCTAAATATCAAAAGAAAGAAACTGTGGGAGGACCTCCTGGGAAAGACGGTATATGTAAGAGATAAAACTAAGTTAGGGTTATTCCAAGGTCCTCCCAAGATTTCTCCCACTTTCCACCGTCGCCCTAGGCTTGCTCAATTTGGGATTGGCCTTTTAAGACAATATAAGATGGTAACGCTGCTTTGAGACAATGCTCCGTTGTATAAAGGTCTACTGAAATAAAATGTAATTGAATTCAATTGATTTTTGTTATAGCAACAGATCAATTAATCAAACTCAATCAATTACTTAATTCGTTTCCAACATGAGAGGAAACCAGAGCAACTGGAGTAAACCCACACAGATACAGGTCTTTGGCCACCATTTTTAGTTTAGAAACAGGTATAATGGCAATAGCAATTTGAAATACTAACTGTTATTTCTATGTGTTGTACCCAGCATTATTTAAGATGCTATTTCAGTGCTTCAGAACTGAACATCTGACCTATTTGGGCATCTCACTGGAAATACACTGCCTGAAGTGCTGCAAAAACTACATTTCCTAACTCTGAATCTACTCTAAATTTCCATCTAACCAGATCTATCTTCTAGGGTTCTCACTGAAGCCAATCAAGAGCACTCCTCAAATCAGACTCGAGAGAAAGTGCTGCTTTCCAACGTAAATAAACAGAGCGGGTCCAGAAAATGCTCCAAACACATAACATCCAGCACCATTGGCATTAATCCTGCTATCATTCTGGCCAAATGAAGATCGTTTCCTTTGCGACAATGCCGAACACAGGACTGTTCCACTGGCTTATAACACAACGCACAAAGCACGCACTGTCGAAAAGCAGATGATGCTGCCTGTGGTGAGGTACAATAGGGATCAGTTTAGTACTACATAGTAAGCTGGAAGAAAGCCATCTGCCTTATGGTTCCCCTAAGAGACTAGCATCTATATTAAAACAGCCATCCTTTTTACAGTGTGCACACAACTCTTAACTGTAGCCATATTGAAAATGCTCTGATTATTGGGCTGCGGTTCAGTTAAAGACCTAATTCTAATTCATGGTCAGAGACTACTGTATGTACAGTACAATAACTACACAACGACACCATCTCATTTCCTGTAATGCAATATTTAAGATCTTGGTTTGTCTCCACAGAAAGGGTACTTGTGTGTCAGTTTCTTAGCCAGCAAACCTGGTTTCCCCTGGCAACACAACACACTGCAGATCACACACCAAGAGGAAGGGATGTTGACATTTAAGCGTCTAAATTTGAGTCAAACATATAACTACTAATTATGACATACCATTTATATGGTCAATTTATTGGAACTTCATAACATCATGGCATCAACAGCTTAATTAAATGCACAACTAAACTTTGGGTGTTCAGATGGTATCTTTATATCCAACAGTGCAAAGTCCATACAGTATATAGGCAGAAATGTTGTATTAGTATGGAGTTTACGCACACGTTGAACTTCTTGTTAAAGCAAATAGATAAATCATCCATCCAACATTTAAGCAGAATGGTGAAGACGATGTGCTGAAGTTCAAACTGAGCATCAGAACGGCAAAGAGAACTGATTCAAGTGACTATTCTGAGTATGGGTTGAGTATTTCAGAAACTACTGATCTACTGGGATTTTTAGTAGTGATATCTCTAGGGTTTACAGAGAATGGTCCAAAAAAAAAAAAAAAAAAAAAGACATTCCGGTGAGGACAGTTCTCTGGAAAATGTCTTGTTGATGCCAGAGGAGAATAGCCAGACTGGATCGAGCTGATATAATGATAATGGTAACTCAAATAACCACTTGTTTGAAACCAAGGTATGCAAAACATGCTAAACCTTGAAGCTGCCAGTCCTGTTAGCTATCAACAGGCAACTGAAATGATCATGGGCTACCCAAAACTGAAGAACAGAAAATCTCAATTACTGCTGTGCCATGCTGATGGTCGAGTCACAATTTGGCGAAAACAACATGAAAGCATTAAGACATCACGCCTTTTAACAGTTTAGGTTGCTGGTGGTCTAACGGTGTTGCCGTGATTTTTGACCCTAAATACCGACTGAGCTTGTTTAAACAACTTGGCCTACATGAATTTTGTTCCCAAACATGTGCATCCCGTTATGACCAGAAGCTCAAAATCATCCCAAAGTGGTTTCCTGAACATGAAAATGACTAAACTGTACTAAAATGGCCTCCACAGTCACCAGATCTTAATCCAGTGGAGAAACTCAGGGATGTGGAGGAACAAGAGATTTAAATTATGGATGTGCAGCTGACAAATCTGCAGCAACTGTGCGATGCTATCATATCATTGTGGACCAAAACTTCTGAGGAATTGTTTCTAGCACCTTATGGAATCTATGCCATGAAGAATTCAGGCAGTGCTGAAGGAAAAAGAGGCTCCAAACGGGTACTAGAAGGGTGTACCTCTCAAACTGACCCGTGAGTGTGAGACACACTGAAACACAGGTGCACAGGAAGATGATTCATGATTTAAGCTGATTGTAATTGGGAAATCTCACAAACAGACCCATTTCCTATAGTCTTCCTGCTACTATACAGGGTCTGTATAAAGACACTACATTGTGACAATGTTATCAACCCATGACTTCCCTGGAACTATAATTGTTAATGTTGTTAATGAGTACGTTAACGTGCGCTTAATAATCTGGTAATTGCAGAAAAGGAGATTTTGTCATTAATCCGATCAACGAGTTTACATGCACTTGGGTAATCAGATAATGGAAAACCTCCTAGCTTATTTCTACTTTGCAACCAGCCAATGATCTCACAGAAACATGTGACATCAACTATAATAACAAAATGTATGGTTCTCAATTACATTCATTATATATGACATTGGCTCCACGATAGCCACTTCGTCGCTAATTCCGTGGTGCGTTTAAATCCAGTTGCCAGATCCTGCAAAACGAGGGAATAAAAAAAAGGCCAAGTCGTTAGAATAGGTGGACCTGGCAACCGGGTTGGGCTAGGAAATTCTCTTATTGGATTACTTAATCTGATTTCTAGATTGGAGTACACTGTATACATGACCAAAAATAATTAGACAACTGCAGAAATCTGACTACGATCGTATTATTAAGTGCATAACGTAATAACTTAAGGCTTGGCAACCTCCTGGGATTTAACGCAGACTTGAGTTTATGTCTGCATTTTAGTACTTTTGTCCAGATAAAAACATGCCTAGCCTTTGGCGTGCTCCAGTAAACAATCTGCTCCTGATCTTACTAAGGGGGCCAATTATTTACGAGCTCTAATCCATCTCTGCTACTCAGTATTTCCTACTGATGGTAATTCACATCTTCACGTGCATTCAGGTGATGCTGCCACATGTTGCTATCGCTCGTGTAAGCTGAGCTCTCACTAATATATATATAAGGATTCGTTATGATACTCTTTCTTTGCAATTGATTTTCATTCCACTCTGTGAGTGCATTAATGTAACTTTTCACCCTGCTCCCCTTTTGAAAAAGTGGTTTCTTGGCTGTTGCCTTTCAAAAAAGACCGTTCCTGATCAAGCTTCAGACTGTAGCAAGCTTGGCAACTTGGCAAGCTGCTGGTTTTTTTTCAGTATTTTATGTAGTATTGTTGTGCTGGTGTTGGTGGATCATAGACAGCAGTGCTGCTGGAGTTTTTAAAAACCTTGTCATCACTGCTCGACTGAAAGTAGTCCACCAACCAAAAATGTATATATATAAAATGTAAAAAAAAAAAAAAAAAATATATATATATATATATATATATAGAGAGAGAGAGAGAGAGAGAGAGAGAGAGAGAGAGAGAGAGAGATAGATAGATAGATAGAGAGATAAATAGATAGAGAGATAGATAGATAGAGAGATAGATAGAGAGATGTATTGAGGCAACATTTTGTCAAGAACTTTGACACTGAGGAAGAAGAGTAAGTTTGTGCTAAATGTTCTGCAGCTCTGCCCCCTCAGTCATCGATCTTAATTATAGGTGGTTATTCTGTGAGTCATCTGATACACCCTCATTTCCTCTGCCTCTCCAGAAAGGCTCTGAAAAGATCCACAGGATGTCTGATGTCTGACTGTTAGCTGTTGAGAGTCATAGTGCAGGAACTCATGCTTCTATTGTGCATCCATGTGAGGGGCTGAAAAGTAGAAGGTTTGGATTCAGTGGATGAAAGCTTTAAACACTGACAGACGTTGTCACTAACCTAGATTTTAAAAGAACGTTTTGCTATATTGTTGCTTAAAAAGAATTCGTAAAAATGTCAAGTGCACATCCTATGATCAACTGTCGACTGGTTCAAAGCAGATCTGATCCAAAATCCACTATGGATTTTACTTAAGGATCATTCCTGGGACCTTTTCTTTACTTCTAAAATCTGCTTTTTCATCATGTATTCCAGATATAGATAAATCACTGGGACCAAACCTTTATTATTCAACACTTGCATTCTGATTAGTTCAAAATAGTTCTCACTTTGCTGATATTTCTAAAAACAGTTTTATCACAGAAAAAGGGCCAAACGATGACAATCTGTAAACGCGCAAACATAAACACAATGACCCTAATAAACAACATTCATTTTGAAATGTTCCCAAATTTTTATAAGCACATATAAACCTTTTGTAGAATACTGCTTTAAGGCATGGTCGTAAATTGATGTGATTATTAAAAGATCCTCCCCTTCAGTGTTTAACCTGGATAAATAATGCAAAACTACTTTCTACTCTTGCTTTCACTTCCCGGTAATATAAACCTTAAAAGGTAGAATGCAGGTAGAGATCAGACAGACGTAAAGGTAACTCAGCCCTACACCATGACTGCTGATAGGGAGAACATTGGGAAGACATGCAGCCCAAACTGGATTCAATATGATACTTTCATCGACCAATGCAGGGCTTATATTAACTTATAATTATTTGCAGAACTTCAGCTTAGCACTTTATATAAGGTTTTTCAAAAAATGTAGCACATTTTCTAGTTTGTTCTAACCTTCATTTGCAGACAGACAGATTAATGCGATGTACAAATGAAAGAAATGTCAGACAGAGCAGATTAGATCCACTATTATGAAAATTCCAGGTTTGATTTTTTTATATAATCCTCTTCAAAAGTAGGATGAAAGCATAGACCTTTGTGGTGCTTGCTCTCGAGATGATTTGTTATTCAGAATAAAATCTAAAAACAAATTAGTCTTGCATAATCAAATGGAAATGAAATAGCAATTGATTGAGGTGCAAGTCACCTAAGAGTCATGGATTAAAAGCAAAACTCGCAGTTTACAGGAGAAGTCAGGGATTTATATTTGCAATTTAAATTGGATCTCCTGAACAATGTGGCTCATGAAAAAGGAGAATACAATTTTTCTGTTCCACCAACAAGCATGTGAAGCTCCCACAGTTTCATTATTTACCATTCAGGCACAGGTGGCACCTTTACTGGACGCCACTGTCTCTGCACTTACCATTTCCAGGTGCTAAGCAGAAGGAAATCTGTTGTCACAGCATCCGATACGTGTCCTGCCATGACAGCCGTTCACCACCGCTTTTGGTTGCGGTGGTATCATCAACGAGAAATATGGACTGCTATGGATTTTAACCATATCGTCTTTAGTAACAAATCCAGATTGACATCGGACGATGGTCGGGTTCAAGACTAGAGACCTCATGGTTAGCTCTTCAAACCTGCCTGGCAGCAGCTAGGAAGTCAGCTTCAGCAACCACAGTATGGAGGATCAACAGGACCAGCTGCATATTATACTATGTGGAAATTCCAAATTCAAATGTAAACTATATAAATTAAAACATGGGGCAAAACTCCCTAGAACACAAAATAATGGCAGTCTCTTTTTTAGAATATAACCAGAAAATCTAGTTTTTTTTATATAGTATTAAAGAACGGAAGAGAAAATGGGAAACAGCTTCTTTAGGAAGCAATATTAACTGTGACCTTACACTAAGGCAATCCTAGTATCTGGCAGCTTCGTCAGGAACAATCTGCTTGACGTATATATGACACGTAATTTAACCACATGCATTTATAGATACCGCAAGGCCTTTAACCTCAAACTAATTCAACCACATTCTTCATATTATGATTTGAATTAACCATCATAAATATAGACTCTACTTTACTGTGTCTTGTAGGAAAATCAATATAACTGCCCAGTCAAATCTAAAGTAATATAAATGCACCACATTAGGCCCCTTTCCATTACTCCATGTCATTATGTGAGGAAAACTAATGACTATTAGCCGTACCACCGCAGACCTGTCCAGGACGAGACCCCGAGAGCGAAACAAAGATAGACGGAGTAGGATAAAAACTCAGCATTATATCTTTAATGATTTGAGACAGAACAGCATGTGCTATTCCTGCGGCTTCTAAGAAACAAATGGAGATAAGACGAAAAAGATTTATGGTACACTGACAAAAATGATGAGCCAAGACAGATCCTGTGCAACATATTTATTCTGCAAAAATGCAGAAAATCACGGATATCAAAAGCACTCGATTTGATGTCACGCACTGACTAACTTTCTTCTGCTTAGTGTCAGCTACTGATGCATTACACACCAAGCGCTGAGAGAGTGGGTCTTTAGTTCTGTCGCGTTACAGAATTTCCGGAAATATTTGTTGTTTTGCAAATGAATCAGCAAATCTGTACAGTACTCTAATCATTATAATGCTTGCAGTAAAATGGATGATCACGGTTGGAAAAAGATTTTCTTAATTTGACAAAATTAAGCATTTTTTTCTGGGTATGATAATTTCAATAGTTATAATGTTGGTTTCCAGAACCTTTTGGTGCTTGGACCTCTTATACACCAAGTGGCAATCAAACCCATGTTGGTGGGCTTTAGCCTTAGGACCCTGTCCATCACCAAATAGGATTCCACTCCAGTTTAGGATTCCAATCCGGAAAACTGGATTGATGTTATATCTTCAAATAAGAAAAGACTGCTACATAACAGCGCTTTAACATATTTAATGTTTAAATATTATCTTTTTCTTTCATTCCTCACTTCTTAGCATGCCAGACTGTACTTTCTAACAACCGCAGACTCTTTAGTACAGACCGGGCCTGGTTATGTTCTATGACTGATATGATACATATGATCTCTGTTTAATCAAGCTTATTTTTAGACATGGTGATCACATCTAGCTCCAGCCACTGGGGCGGCGATAGTGATCTCCAAAACCAGCGTTTAACCTTTAGGAGGAAAGATTACCTGCTTTGGCCTAAAAGCTCTCAGTCTCTTCAAAATAAATCCGTTCCTAATCTTCCAAATTGAAAAACTATTTGAAACCAATCTGGTACTCTGGTCTGGGGTCAGCTAATCCCATACAGGGCAGGCCTGAACTGTGATCGGTTTCCAGCTGCAGATACTCCTGTGCTGCAGACTTCCCTCCTCAAGGATGTAAACTGATCTACCTGCCTGTTTTTAGAAAGTCAATATAAAGCAGCTTTCTGTTTTGTTTTGATTTAGGCAAAGTCACAAATAGAGCTTTTCTATTAAACTACGCAAATACTAGAATTGCTTAGTTGACATGGACATTATTTTTTAATTGCTTTATTTTCTAATGTATTCTAACCTTGGGCTGAACTTGCAACTTAAAAGTCAAATGGTACTGTTTAAAGGAGCGTTTTAATCCGTTCTCCAATGGGGCTGCTCCACAGCCAAGGCAGGACTGAAGCACTGATATCACTCGATAACTCAAACACGACTGCGGTCTGATCCCAAACAGAACCTGGATTTGTCTGTATAGCCAATACAGCTCCAGTTCATAGAGGTCTAGACTTCCCGTTCTCATGACCACTGCAAACGAAGGCAGCAATCTGACATTTTTATCTAGGTGCATATTTTTGTCAGAGAGTATTATCTTATCTTGCTAGTAATAGATTATTATACATACGTGTAACACAATGTTAAGACAAAAAAATGCAGCAAAAAGCAATAAACGAATTCCTTTGGAGCAATTTAATGGACAGAATGTCATTGTGTGATGAAGACAAAGCAGCACTGGCATGTAAATGACAAAGTATTGTAAAGCCTAACACAGCCCATTCATTTGACATTGCTATTCCAAGTCTACCAGGTATCACTGAGCTGTTATCTGTTAGTAACGCACTTTCTGCTACATTCATTGGTTAATGGTTCATGTTCTGAGCCCTGAAGCGCTCCGGAAAGAAAGATTGTTCAAATCCGCCCACGTTGAACGTCCTCGCACACTGCGTGTTGTCACCATGGTAGCAGTCAAGGCTTTTTCAGCTGAAGGACGTACTGACTGTGTTTGCAGCCATTTAATAGTAAATCATACAGTGAGCACAGGATTAACATTGTACGGAATAACTTGTATGATTATAGATGCTGTACAAATACAAACAAATACAAAACATTGAATGGCCCTGAGCTGGTCCTGCGTGTGTGAGTGAATGAAAATTTGTAAGTACTTATAAATTTCGGAAAGGGGAAAGGGATTTTGTTACTGGCACATGTTATCTCAGACTAACAACAATTTAAGTCAGTTCTGTTTATTTCTTGTTTTCCACCTGTCCATTGCAGGGCTTTGTACAGTAGGGGTCGCTGTTGTAGGGCCAGAGGAGGATTCACTCATCCAGCCTTACCCAGAGTCCATTATATTTGCTTTAAATCCTGACCTGGCCACACTTGTTGCCCAGTGTTTTTGGCAAAGGTTCCACTGCAAGTAAATATCCGATTTTACTACCATATCTTTAGAATATGGCCTATAGCAGACATTCTCCTGAACAGTTACACTGCAAACCAGCTGTAAACTCCATCTTTATTTCCACTTAACTCAGTGACAGGTAAGCAGAGAAGCCCAGGCATATCTGTCCCACACAACTTACACCAGCCCCTCATGGGGGAAGCTCTGCCCCATTCAGTTGACTGTGGCATTAGCTGGAGGCATTCTTATCACCAGAACCACCTCAATCATGATCCATTGGTCATTAACATGCAGTAGATAAGGATGAGGATGCAGATCAACTAAAAATTAAGAGCTCTGTTTTATGGCTCACCTTCCCCTTCACCACTACCGGCTGGTACAATTGCAAATACTGCACCTAAACCACAGCCTCACAGTCCATCTAACCATCATCTGTGAACAACACCCCGAGATACTTGAACTCCCCCTCTTGTGGTAGGTTGTCATCCCAAAATGCTTTTATTGTTACATATATTTGCAATGCACAAAAATCATCATGGTTCCTAAGTTAGCCACTTAGAAAGAGAGAATAGCAAAAAATATGAGGGATAAATGGTAAGAAGTTACATTTTAATTTATTTAATCTATTGAATGTTTTTGTTTGTTTATATACAGTATTGAAGTATACTGTACAGTACAGCTCCATTAATGCATATAACACCCTATACAATGTGGATTTTGTGGGGGTCTTAAACAAATAATAAAAATTAAAATCTCACTACTCATCGTTTTGTTGCACGATGTGCCTTCTAGAATAAATTAACGCAGACCAAAGAGGTACCACTGTACTTACATACATGCCCTAACATGAAAGTTCAGTTGACTAAATCTGTTTCCAATCACAATCGTAGGGTGGAGCGGCCTGGGTCCTCCCTGTGTCTGCGGGAGTTTACTCCTGGTACACCGGTTTCCTCGCACAGTCCAAAGACATGAGTTTTAGGTTAATTAGTGTCTCTAAATTGGCACTGACTTGTGCGTGCGATTTTGACGACAGGCGATGGGACACATCGGTCAAAGTATTCCCTCGTCGCATCTTCGTGGGTATGAGCGGACCCTGCATCAAGCAGGACTTAAACTGTGAGAGGAAAAAAAAGAAGTGCCAGTGGAGTCTGTGCTAGTTTAACACCAGGGTTTAAACTAGAAATAAAACAAAGCACACAAACGCAGATGGTGAACACAAGGGCAACAGGCAACAATGTCCCACATAACGTACAGGCAAACATACAAGGTAATCACACACACACCCACACACACCCACACACACCCACTCACCCACACACCCACACACCCACACACCCACACACCCACCCACACACACCCACACACACCCACCCACACCCACCCACACACACCCACCCACACCCACCCACACACACACCCACCCACACCCTTACACCCACACACTTACACCCACCCACCCACCCACCCACACACACACACCCACCCACACACACACACCCACCCACACACACCCACCCACACACACACGAATAAACTCGTGTGGGCGGGTAAAAGTGCTGAACACAGCATTGCTGCCACAATATGACATACATAATGTATCAAGTGCACATTTAATATCATATGGCAGGCTTATAAATAACATGCAATACTTTCTGTAGAATGATGTCTGAACTTTTTTATATATAAATAACATGCAATAAACATAAAAGGTTTTACTGAAACCTTGTTTATCACTAACAGTGTGTCTTTGTCACAGAGGATAAGTAAGGATCTGCCACCTGCAGTATGCCATGAATAAAACATCAAACGCCACTGAAGCTCCAGAACCTCGCCTCAGCTTTTGCCACTCTTTGATATTTCAGTTGTTGCAAGACTAAAAAGTGGAGAAAAGTAAAGTTAAGCATCAGTTCTAAAATATTGTAGTAATAAATAAAATATAAATAAAAATAGTGTAAAATAGTGTACAGTGTCGAATGCTCAGTTCAGAATCATCCATGAGCCTGGTCAGTAATTTAACACAACACTTAAATGCAATCAAACTGCTTTAATAAAGCATATGCAGACTTAGTAATTGGCTTAGGATAAATGTAATATTTTGTTGATTTTCTAATTTAAAAGGGCCTAACATGAAACAAACTCCAAAGTTTTACCACCTATTGAAAAAGGTACATGCATAAAATAAGCAGTGTGTAAATGTTTGGGCGTGCTTTTAGATGATTGTGACATGTTTAATTACTTAATAAACCTTTAATGAGACCTTGGGACATGGGTCATATTTAATTAATATACATAGACATTCATTGTTAATATACACCCGCTGTCAACAGGGTTTGTTCATTTTCTAATTGCAAAGATGTTAATATGTCTTCAGAAAATATTTACATGAGATATTTTTACATCATATGATGAAAAATAACAAAAATTAAAATAAAACAAGTTATACTTATTCATCTGGGGTCCAAAGATCAAAGGTGGTTTGCAAGGTTTTGTCTGTTCAGAGTTTGTCAAAATAATTTGCAAATGTTAGATACAACTCTAATAAAAACTGCTTACAAAAAAAAAAATTCTGTTTGTGAGCAGCATAGTATACCCACTGAAAAAAGTTCATGGAATTATCTTAGATAATATTTAATAAGCGTATGCCTGATTTTAGTTTTACTGTTTAAAAAGAAATGAAGGAAAAAAAGGAAAAAAGAAACCAAACATTAATGAAACCCAAGAGAAAAGGAAACATTTTATAGTTTATTTAAATGTTTGTCACCAGAGAAAGAGAGCCATGTGACGCGTCCTGTTTATATTCATTTTTTTTACTTTAAATACAATATTCAAGTTGTATGAGAGATTAAATACCTTAAATAGGTAGATGGAGGAATGGAAGGATGAATAGAATGGAGGGAGAAATAGAAGGATAAAGGGAAAGGATGGATGGATTGGTGGATAGAGGAATGGATGGGGATACAGCCCCATCCATTGGGACACAGTCCCATACAAATTGATTATTTTGTTAGGTCACGACAGATAGCTAGATGTTTACCAAAGCAGGTCTTAACAAAAAGTTAAGGACTTCCTTTATCCAGCAAGGTCAAAAAGTCAGCTAACTGAAAACCGCAAGTACAGCCTGAAAGGAACTGGAGGTGTAAATGATGAGTGACGGTTTTTCCAGCACTCTCACACCACCTGCAACCACAAGGAACGAGAAAACAAACAGAAAAGAAAATACCTACAGCAGAACTGCTGACATCTAACACTTCCTTTTCTAACAACTTTTACTTTCATGTTTATTTAGGACTTTACAAATCCTTAAAAACTGTCACCCACTAGATGCAGATCCTTCATGAATGCCAAGCAAAACTTGCTCTAAATGTTTTAGCATACAAACACCCAGGGGTGTGGCTAGTGGCGATGGTAAAACACTTAATTAAATTAGGTAAAATATTTTATTAAATTGCTCACAACATACAACAAACTACAGAGCTCACACAAATTTAAAAAAATATTTAATTACAGGATATATCATTTTGAAATATCCCCTTATTTTTGTGAGTGGTATAAATGATTTGCCTTCAAACCTGTTGATGTCAGCAGACGATTATAATCATAAAGATCACCATAGGATCTCCGGTTTGTCCTGTGGTAAAAAGGAATGGCAACATTACAAAATGATATTTGTATTAATCGCATTTTTGAATGGAATGTGTTGCAGGCCTGAATTGAAGGAATGGATGTAATGAAATCAAAGTCAAAGCAAATGTAAGAAACTTTCACACTGTCCCAACTTTTTTGTGATTTGGTGTTGTACATTAGCGGAACTTTAAAAAGACTGTTATGAAGTGTGGCTTATCCCATTTCTGAAACACTGTGATGGTAGGATCATATCCGGCCCTATATTACTCATGATCTGCCATTATTTCACAATATTCCAAGGGATGCATCTAAATGTTTGGGATTGTCTGTCAAGTGCCCCCATAAACGCGTAATGGGGTTTAGATCAAGTGGACAAAAGTATGACAGACAGCACTTCTTGATCATCTTTAAATATTTGTAGACCAAAGAAGATCAAGTATTCAGTACGTAATCAGTAGTCTTAATCACCGGTCATCTCAAACTTTTGTTTCCACTTTATATATCAGTAAATAAACTCGTACTGGAACTCAAACCACATAGATGAACGTGGCCTAAAGTCTCTGGTATATTTGTAGTTTATAGTGGATTGGGGAATTGAAATCAGAACACTGCTTACTTTACAGCATGAATTTGGACAACAAGAGTTCAGAAAGCAGAATATGTACTGAATGTTTTATAAAGTGTACGTGTTAGGGTGATGCTCAGCTCTATACGTCTGCTATCTGAATATTTACTATACAAACTATTATGGAACAAGTTCTATTCCATTCAGACAGCGGTGCTTGGCTGTATTTCAGGTGATCACATTAATTCTACCTGACTGCTTCACTACACTGAACCACTGAACCAGAGTAAATAGAAATTCATTCTTCTATAGACCTGTGCGCTGATTTAAAGCGATGCGAGTCTCGAATTCGGCGTCTCTGCTCTTGTTGGCACTGATGAATCACCAGCATAGACAGAGAGAGAATTATGCTTGGTACCTGAGCAGGTTTGATTCACCTCTGCCAGCTATAAAAAGCAAGAACAAAAACACTGAGGAAGGAAGAAGAATTGGAACAAGAGGATAAATAAAGACAGCTATGGATGGAGAACCCAAGAGAACAAGAAAAACGTCTGGATGTAAATAAGAGTCTGAAAATACCTTGGCAATGACTTGAGCAGTCTGTAAATTATAGGATTGTCATCAGCAGGTGAATAAAAAAAGCCAGGACACAGGTAGTGAGGGAATTTGTGAAGGAAAACGTACTGCTCTGTACCTGAGAGCCTTCATGCAGCGGGCACAAGGTTTTCTGGCTTTGTTTTTGTTCAGAAAACAAACGGCCTGTTCGATTTGAGGGAATATAATCTCATCAGAATTTGTAAAACATACCAGGGGTCAGACAGCCAGAAGCAATCTTAAAAAGTGTGAAATGACCAACGTTACCAATGGAACCAAATTAAATCCACGAGAACTGTTATATATGGACCCCAAGTGTGCGTGTTCCTGTTGCTAACCTATGGAGGGCATTATACATACTAGTGCTAATGTAAATTGTTCCATCCTGTGTAACAAATTTAAAAAAAAAGAGAACACTAGTGAGTGATTCAGTAAAACACACGTCTGTATACATCTATGCTTAGTGTAAAATTGACAAATTGACAAAGGAAGAACAAAACAATAACAACTTAGTCATGAGAAAGTCTTGCTGTAGATGACGTGTTAACAAAAATAAATCTGATCAAGGTCATATATTTTGGGAGTGATGCATAGATAACCAATAGATGGATGGATGGATTATATTGCATAAGGATGGATGATTTTGGTCCAGGTTACCTCTGCCAAGCTGCCACAGTTGGGTCCTTGAGCAAGACCCTTAACCCACCATTGGTTGGATTGTAAGACTGTATGAATTGGAAGTCGCTCTGGATAAGGGTGTCTGCTAAATGCCATAAACATGTAACTCCATACCCTTTCACATATGAGGTACAAAGAAAAAACAATAAAGGGTAACCTGCATCTTCCAAACAATTGATAAGCCTTTGAATTAATGGAAAAAGTATTAATAAAAAATAACCAAACCACCAACATATGGTATGAAAGGTCTTGCAGTATTTTCATGTTAAATTCAGCACCTCCCCCCACACACCCACACACACACCCACACACCCACACACCCACACACACCCACACACCCACACACACCCACACACACCCACACCCACACACACACCCACACACACACCCACACACACACCCACACACACACCCACACACACACCCACAGGTTTAGTCCGTCATTCTCTAAACTCAAATGTGTGGGATCATCAGAAACCATAAAGAAACACTCTCACCAGTAAATGTAGATACAGTTGACCGATTGTCCTGTAAATAAGTCTGGTGGATAAACAGGGACAATGCATTCTTTAGAATCTGTGAAGAGTCAAAGTCCTGAAAAATCCAGTAGGGTGAAATGTAGAAACGGTCCTGGAACCATAGAGCTGGGTATATAGCTGGCTTAGCATCCCCTCATAACAAAATAACCACTTTAGCTGAGCAGAACTAAACTACAAACATAGAAAGAAACCTTAAATTGTTTGCTGACATAACATGCTAGTAGTTAACACAACAATGCACCTTACAACAAACTATCCAAATTGTTAAATGTCAAAAGTTAAGAAACAAACACTCACACCAACATAAGAAACAAAATGTTTCCTGGTTTAAGGAGACAGGAAGGCCCAGGAGAGTGCTGTCCAACAAACTCTCAACTACTTCCTGTTCCTTTTCTTCTACCTCCAGTTATTTATATTATTTATATATTATATAAGTTATCGCCTACTGGAGGCCTGGAGTGATAATGCAAGTACACATTATGTTAAAAAAAAAACAAAAAAAAACAAAAGCACTGTGACCGTTATGGATACAAACGTAAATGCAATGTACTGCATAATAATATTACACAGTTTCTGTAGCTTTGTCGGCTGCACATCCCACATTAAGATCTGTTGGATTGAGATGTGCCCACTGTGGAGGCCGTTTGAGTTCCAGTGAACTTCTTATCATGTTTAATAAACCAGTCTGAGATGATCTGAGCTTTGTACGTTATCCTGCTGGAAGTAATCATCAGAAGATAATACACTGTGCTCATAAAGGGACGCACATGGTCAGCAAGAATACTCTGTGCTGTGGTGTTTAAACAATGCTCAGTTAATACACTGCATTTTGTACATTTAGGTTCTCAAATGTGTTACAAAAATCCCCCACATCATAACATCACCAGTACACGATTCCAGCAGCAGAAACC
Source organism: Parotocinclus haroldoi (assembly GCA_034779995.1). Lineage (NCBI taxonomy): Eukaryota > Metazoa > Chordata > Actinopteri > Siluriformes > Loricariidae > Parotocinclus > Parotocinclus haroldoi. The sequence continues at coordinate 13,925 of JAUZST010063272.1, read as the reverse complement.
AAGACTAATCAGATCTTTTTCCAGTCTTCTGCTGTCCACTTTTGCTGAGCCTGTGTGAATTGAAGCCTGTTCTTAGTTGACAGGAGTGACACCTGGTGTGGTTTCCTATGTATGAAGTTACAAGATATTTACAAGACATGTCTCCATCCACCTTAATATTAAAGTTAATCAGAATAACCAGACGCCATATTAAAAGAACTTTAACTCATTATCAATAAAGTTCATCCATCCATCTATCACACACAATGACAAAAAGACAATAGAATTAATTTTGTTTCAGTAAAAAGCCATTTACATTCTGGAATAGATACGATTATATTATATTATACTTTATATAACACTTAATGGCTGTTAATTAAAATGTTTGCTATTTACTAAACAGTTCTCTAAGAGGGCAATAGGCATAACATGAGATGTGCTCGCATCCTTTTCTGTACTTCATTCTGTTCCTTGTGCTCACAGACCAATAAGCTGTGCAGTTTCATGAATTTCTCTGCATCTTATTGAAGTATCTTCTTTCATTATCGAGCGTTTTTACGCTTTTTTTGTTTTGAATGTGACAGCTGCTCTCTCGTATTTCCGTTACTGCACACTGCCGCTGAATCTTTTAGCAGAACACAATACCAGCCCATTCTGTCCTACTTACAACCTGGCTTATACATAGTTTGTGTAGTAGAACAGCTTCAATAAATAAAGACACCTCATATGATCAGTCTAGATATTTTTCTATAAGGTCCATAGATAACGCCACAGAAAAGCAGTGTAGAACAGTGTAGACCCAAGATGAAAGGATTTTTTTTCCTCTGTCAGTTTGCACACATTAGACCCGATTAGGAGCCGTCCCATAATTCCCATGTGCTGGAGGACGTGCAGGAACCCTGTGTCCAGCTTCGGATGAGGTTATTGAGGTGCAGCGGCCTGACACAGTAAATCTGTTCCGATAGCAGCAATCAGGAACAGCATGCAGTCAGAAGGCTGGTTCTCAGTGAGCCGGCGGCTAACAGCTATCAGTCTCCCTGCTGTGCAGACACCATTCGGCTCCGCCTGCAGACGTGCACCACCTACACATGAGGACACATATTAAATATACAGATATACAGTGTGTGCGAGAAGACTTGTTTACTGTTTCCTCCATCTGTCAGATGACCAGTGCAGCCATACAGTCTTTATTTCTCTTTCTCTCTCACACAAACACACACACATACACACACACACACACACACACACACACACACTTTCTTAAGCAATCTCTTAGTTATTTCCTACAGACAGTGTTCAACCTCAAACCAGACAAAAACAATTGTGCAATCCGTTTTGCCTCTGTCCTTCTGTCTGTCCACATTCATATATCTGTCCACCCATGTGTCTGCGTTGTTTGTGTGTTCTCTACTCTATTGATCTGTCCACCTCTGTGTTTCTTCATTCTTCTCCCTGCTAGGAGATCTCAGAGGAACAAACCAGGCATGGGAACTCCATGCTGTGATCAATAGAGCAAGCTGTGACCGCACACAAACACAAAACAAGAAGATCTGTCTGTCTGGCTGACTTTACTGCATCTATTTATCTAGACTATACACAAAATGTTTGTGCACCACCTCTAATTATTGAGTTCTGCTATTTCAACACTCACTTGAAACACAGTTATAATATAAAGCTTACATTTCTGGATTCGACACAGACAAACAGACTTTCAGGATGACACACTCGTTGATGCCTGCTGTCCATACAGAATTGGTTTGCTAACTTGACTGGCTTACACAGAATCTTTAACACAACTCCATCTGACACTCTAAAACTGGAATTCCAAAAAGGACTCAGGGCTTTTTGTCTAACATCCCCGTCATATTCCAAAGATGAGTGTAAAGTCATTTTAACGACAAAGGCTGTTGTAGCAGTAAATTTTATTGACTCAATGTCACGGAACAAGCAGTCAAAGACAAAACAGGCAATTAATGTTTTATTGTACCTGAAAATGAGGTTAAAAGATAATTAAACAAAAATGAACAAATGTAAGTAATGGGTCCTTAAAAGGGGTAAACAAAGCATTACTTAACTGGTTACCAGAACCTAACCTACACCAAAACAAACTCAGACAATGAGACATAGGGGGAAACATACTGGCTAATCAGACCATAAAACATTACAAACAACAAATAAAACTCAATACAAACACACGGCTGCTCCAGCTGAGCATGCGGTCCATTTCCAAGGTTTCTGGAAGTAGCCTGTCTCCAACCTCAGTAACATCTTTTATCCAGGACCGAGAAGGAGCAGCAGACATGGTAACTTACGGTAATTGGAAATTGATTTAGTGAAAAAAGTCATAGTTTCTAAATAATGTGATACACTTATTAAAGAGTGCTCTAAATCATTACAAACTGAGTATGTGACACCTCTGGGGGAATGTTAACCCATTCTTGTTGTATGGATTTAAAATCAGTCATCACACTCCATAATAGTATGCATGTTTTGGATGTAATTTCTTTCTGTGTCCACAAACTAATGTACACTGCTCACAAAATGAAGGGATATTTACTTTAATTTTGAAGTATGCCCTAATTTTGCTAACAGTATACATACCTTATATAGCTACATTATTGCTCCGCCTTGTAAATGTAGAGTCAGAGACAGTAGCGGGTTTGTTGTTTCACAGTGTGTGTTAGGCATGTGAACAATGTGTTAACATTTTAACATGTGCAAAATACAATTTGTTAACCATTCGTAACCTGTCTATACTACTTAGTCCCGAGAGAAAAGTAGAAAACGTTATAACCCCTGTTTTTTCGCCAACAAACTTTTTTTTCCTAAATCGCTTTATTCTTTTGGCCTGTGTGTTTTTTTACTCAGTGGGGGGGGCTCTAAGGAAGAAAGCTTGGAGCCCATTGCTCTAATCCTTTGTTTGCGCTCATAGGACGCTGCCTACAGGAAGCTGCTAGCTGGATATTTTTTGTTGGTGGACTATTTACAGTCCAAGAGTAACACTGAGGTGTTAAAAAACAAATGAAAAAACAGCAGCACTGCTGTGAAAAATCCACCCATACCACTCATGAGTGGAACTGATCAAATTGAGAATGAGTGTAGAAATAGGAAGGCGCAATAAACTTCTGCAATGCATATGATCTATGAACATATAAACCACTTAATAAAATGTTTAAAAAATCAATACTTATTACTTCAGTTTGAGTCAAAAAGGTCAGGTGACGAAGTAAACCTGATTGGTGGTGAACAAACATTGAAGTGTATCCATAGAAACATATCAAATTAATTTATATCCCAGTTTTCCCAGTTGTTGGGTTCTTGAGTAAGTGAGTAAAGTAAATATATCTGGATGAATGGTTAAATGTGAATCAGCATTTGTCCCAATTTATCCTAAAATACATTTCCAACAATCCTTGAGCATTTAGCTCTACCTTTTCCACTATTAATGCCCCATTGCCTGAGCCTGGGGTGTCATTTTGGACCCTGCAGTCCCAGATGGCTGATGTTCTCCCGTAGTGCAATTTAAAGATGGCCCCCAGCATGCTTTCCTCAGCCTGGCTAAAAGTTCTGCACTGTCCTCTGAGCGTCCTTGGCACCTGTTAGTTTCATTTAAAGTTTTATTTGGAAAGGAACGGGTTTTATATTTAAAAAATGTGAAAATGTCCGGGAATGTATTCGAACGGTAGCGTTATTGTTGCGCGGATGAACTCTCACGAGAGTGCACTGTTCACCATACAAAAAAAAAAACGCAGCAGAGTTTTATGCTCTTTCTCTTTTATCCCCCTTGGCTACCAAAGAAACAAAGATTTCTTTCTGAGTCATGTCTATGGATGTTTCCACTGTGCACACGTTTGTACAGCCCCACAGTTTTGCAAGGATTCATGTGTTTGTGTGATGTGTCTCACTGGACCTGAGGGCTATACTGATGGAAATGAATTGCTGTGCTTCTGCCAGCTTCATTACTGACTCTCTTATCCTGTCAGTACTTAAATCGCTGTGGAGGCAAATAGGTTCATAGATGCTACAGCTTCTTTGCCAGCAGATTAGGAATTAGCTCGTGATATTCCAAACATTTCAAAATCAGAAGATTGTCCTAAGATGCACTGTGGACTTTTATTGAAAATACATGCTTAAAATAAACTCCCCTCCAAAAGTGTAGGTGTATATAAACGCGCCGGCGAAATCCGAATCTGTTAAGAGTGAAGACAATCTGCGCTATTCAGTTTGAATAATCAATGTAACAGGACACGCTTGGCCAACAGAACACACAAATACTTTTGCTCACAAGAAAAATGTTGCCAAATCCACTGATTCTTATTTATTTTGTATGAATGTCGCTTCCTAAACTGATTGGTTTAATATTAAAGGTTAAAGTTTACCTCTTTCTGTGAGATTACTGGCTGGTGGCAAAGTGAAAATCCATTTATTGCAGTTTTTAGGTAAACCTGGAGATGTCTCTATCTGATCTCAGTGCATGCATGCTCACTGAATGGATCACTTCCTAAATCTGATTTTCTGCAGTTATTCGATTATTATGTGCATGTAAACCCCGTGTTTTCTGGAGAGCCACTGACCTGCCCTTGAGACCATTTTTGTTCAGCACTGATCACTATCACGACCACGAGTTTGAGGCTTGAGGCTAATTCCGATTTGCTGTAGTAAACCCCTGTCATGAGCGCAGTGGGGAAGCCTTTAGGCTGCATTAATAAAATACGAACTAGCACATGGAGCTTCTATGCTACCGGGTAGCTGTGGCGGCTCGGCATCAAATTTGATGGTGCTTTCCAGTTTAGATTCCACACCCTCACCCGTGAGCTGCGATGATTTCTTTTAATGGTACCTGATAAAAGCGGCTAATACCGCGATGTATACATTTTGCCTTGCGGCATAGTTCTTTGACGTGCTACAAAGCTTACATGAAGCAGAAATAAAAGAACGAGAGAGATAAAACAGTAACTGCGTGTATAAGATGACGTGAGCTCGGGTGGCTTTGATTCTCTGCATATGCTCCATCAATGAACTAATTGACTGATCTTCTTCTCAAAGAGGTGCAGCGACGACTGAACTGAAAAACTTCAGGAGATTAAAGAGTCGAATACTAACTGTGAGGCCAGAACTGGGGAGTGTTACTGGGAGAATTATGGAGTGGAGATATGCCATAGACATGAAAAAAGATATTTGCGGTAGTGCATTCTACATTTGTTTTCCATTTACACACTGCATTTTATTTATTTCAGGTTATCTGTGATTGCACTTTGTAGTTCTACAATTACTCATTCATTTATTCATACATTCATTATCTTCCGCTTAGTACACACGGGGTCGTGGGACAGCCGGTGCCCACCTGGAAACTCTGGGTGCAAGGGCAGGAACAACCCTAGATGGGACACCAATCCATCATAGGGCGTGCACACACACACACACACACACACACACACACATAGTCATACACACAGTCACACACTAAGGGCCACTTTAGAGACACCAATTAACCTAACAGGCATGTCTTTGTCTCTGGAGTAAACCGACACAGACACAGGGAGGACCCAGACCGCTCCACCCTGGGATTGAACCAAGGACCTTCTTGCTGCGAGGCAGTGCTGCCCGCAATCCTCATTGCGGTTCACATTTTCTCTACATACATTGTTAGGATGTTAACTCCAGCAGCACTGCTGTGTCACACTACCACATCAGTGTCACTGCAGTGCTGAGAATGATCCACCACCCAAATACTACCTGATTTGTGGAAATTAATATAAACTTCATTTTTGTCGGTGGTGTACAGTAATTAAGTCTAAATACTTCACTTACATCAATTAGGTCTTAACGATTAGAATACATTATAAAAGAAAATAAATATCTGTCTTCTAACTCCAGACAATGCAGACAAAAGCTGGTCAAATTAAGAAAAAAAAACGGGTTGGCATATGTGTTTTTATTTTTATACTCATATTACAGTATCCGTGCCATATTTTTAAAGTTTTGTTCACAGTTTCTGATTTCATGCATATTGATCGACTTTGCAATAACTAGGAGCTTCGTTAGGGACACTTTTAGGACAGGGACCCAAGCAGAGACATGAACTGAAAAAGTGTGACTGTCATCTTGCTTGTTTTACCTACTAAAAGATTTAAAGTGTTTAAAAGGTGACACTGCATTAGCTGTTTTGGAAATTCTTTGGCTGGACTCATTCCCTGTTGGTTGTGTGCAGCCAGAGAGACATGATCATTTATATTTATATTCCAGCATGAGTGTCATCAATAGTGCTTGTGCTTGCTAAGGCGTGTTTGTAACTGAAGAATCACTGTTGTGTATTTCCTGAAGTAAGTCATGTGTACAACAGAAACAACGTTTCGTACGCTGCATAGATGGTACCGTCCCACTCCGAGCCCAGAAAAGTGGGCGGAGCTTCTGGACATGGTTAACATGAGGCTTGTTTTTTTGTACAGTAAAGTTTTAAGTGGCATTTATGAATGTAGCTCTGTATTGTAGAGCTTGATCAAGGTTTGATATAAAGTAATCCCTTAGTGACGGTTCTTGATGCAGTGCCATCTGAGGGAGCGCAGAGAGATCACCCCTCTTCAGTTTAGGCTTGTACCCTTACTCTTTATGTTCTGAAATTCCTCCAGGTTTCTTGAATTGTTTATATTCATATTATGCGCTGTAGAGGGAGAAATATAAAAATCCCTTCTAGTCTTTTTGAGGAACTTTGTTTTAAAACATTTCACTCATTTTTATTATTCATGTCTGTTTGTTTACACACTGTAATACAGAGACAGTAAAGGAGACTGACAGGAGTTTCCATTTGCTTCCATTTGCTTCCATCTGTTTAATCAGTTGGTCTTTTTTTATGAAACTCTGGTTGACACTTGGTTAGAGTTAAACCCTGAAGTCACATAACCTTCTTTTGTTTTCTTCTGTATAAAGGCTCCAATATTTGTTAAAAACACAAGCGCAGAACGACTGATAAAGCTGTTATGGAAGCTCGAACCTCTCCTGTGCTGTGTATATGCATGACAGAGCTTTACTGAGTCTGATTTGCTTATTGCTTTATTTCTCTATTACATGCCATCGATTTGCATATGTTGCTGCGCTCGAAGCACTAAATTTACCCAAATAAAAGAGAAAAGATGAATGGCCCAGACATCAAATAGAGACAGAACGGTCTGCATAAATTTGCTCAAATCAAAACATTTCCTAGTGAGAACAGACAAACATCTCAACTGGAGGCACCACTGTTCCTGATAGACCGCACTGCTTGTTAGATTATACTCAACATTTCTGCATGAGATCTAAAGTCTGAATATCAGCCATTGTTCCAAAAAATACTTCATGTGCTGTTTAGATATTCCGAAAGTTTACCAACAATGGATTATATAAAAAAAAAAACATTAAATATTAATTTCCAGGTACACATTTGTACTACCCGAACATTTGCATCGGACTGTAGATGTATCCCAATAGGCTAGGTCTGGAAAATAACCAGCATTTAATAGATTTAATTTTACATTTTCTGTTTAGTTTAGTTACACTAAAGAATTACATGCAAAAGATCATACAAGGCATCAAAAATTATAAAAGGAAATAAAACTGTACATCTAATTCACATTGAATTACAGAAAACTAGTAAGAGCGAAACCTCACAAAACTTGCTGACAGAAAAAAAAACACGATCTTGAAATCAATATGAAACTTGTATCTTAGTTCTACTTTCCTTTTCATTATCAGGAAGTGTTTCAAAGGGCAGCACACGGCATGGGGGCCCGGTGGGTTTGATCCCAGGGTGGAGCGGCCTGGGTCCTCCCCTTGTCTGCATGGGTTTACTCTGGGTACTCCTGTTTCATTCACAGTTCAAAGACAGTTGTGTTAGGTTAATTGGTCTCTCTGAAGTGGCCCTTAGTGTGTGACTGTATGTGTGCACTACGATGGATCAGCATCCTGTCTAGGGTTGTTCCAGAGTTTCCGGGTGGGCCCGCGACGCCATTTGGATTAAGTTGAAGATAATGGATAGATGACTATTTTACAGTGCAAAATGTTTTAATATTGCGTTATTAATTATTATTGTTTCAAATAAAACATTATGTGCAAAATATCTAAACTACTATGTGCCACATTGCAATGTCTGGTGAGCGTCTATTATGGTCAACACTGTTTCAAAGACCGTAATGCAGACATTAAATAATGTAAATAATTAACCTGTAGTAATGGCTATATCAATTACGACTAATAAAGCATTTTTCGCTTATTAATCCCTCCCTTTTTTATCCTTACATGAAAACATTTTAGGGTTTCATTTTTACTTAGTAGATCTGAAAAGATTTACCATTATTACCATTATTTAAATGACTTAATTGCATTTTTTATGACTTCTTGTTTTACTAAGTTTTTTTTACTAAATTAATTTTTGTCCCCTGTCCCTATTTGATTTACCATTAAATATTTGAGGTAACATCCTCCAACTGTGGTGATTGCATAATTTGCCAGTTAGAATTTGTGTATATTGGCCATTGTAATGACACTACCCGTCCGCCAGAGGGAACCAGAATTCTAACCATGTCATCATACACCTGCTTATATTTAAAGGTTTTCAAAAATCTGTTCCAGAAACTGCTGAGGAAAAATATTGTGTTTGTTGTATACTGCTTACAAAAATGAGGGGGTATGTCTAAATGAAATCTCCCATAGTGAAATATCCCAGTCTATTTCTTTTATTTAAGTTCTTAATAGGTTTGACAGAGCCTTTAAACTGTCACGAGGCTTACCTTTGACGCACTGTGCGCTCGCGGCTCACCTCAGTAGCCGTTACAGAGCGTCCATATATCTGGTTCTCAATTGACGACAGTGCTTAAATAACGAACACTATATAAGTACGAGCGTCAGCTTTGTTCGGGGTCGCGTCGTCACAGAACGTACGGTCCTTCGCTTGCATCCCTTAATGCACCGTAGCGAGCGCTTAAACCGAAGCACGTCGCCATCATTTGCTGACTTCCTGCCTGTTGGACGCACGGCGTGATTTATTTAAAAGTAAACGGTGACATCCCGGGGCGTATAGAGCCGACGGATGTGTACGAGGGAAACCTCGGAGGTATCATAGCTCCCGTAGGGACAGAGCCAGGGTTTCCCATCCCGTCCACACTCGGCTTGCCCCGGCTCGACTTCCTCAATTCGCAGTCATGCCAGTTGTGGGTGCCATTCCCATTTGGGAAGCATTACAGCTGTGTGAATTTATTTCCTAGTTATTTCTCCGTTCTTATTATACCTCGTGGGGTTTCTTCCTTCCCGCAACCTTGGGACCCACACCACATTTCATAACACAAACCAAAAAAAATATTGTGCATTGTTTTGGTTCTGAAGGGGCAAATCATTTATTTTATTTTGTAGACTACAAAAACATTGGTGCGCTATTAAAAATAAAATAGGAGACATCCCATAGTGAATCATTTGTTAGGAATGTACACAGATAGGAACTCTGGGAATGTGTGGTAGGGTGTATCAGTATTACTTGTAGCAGTTTTTTTCTCTTCAAACACTTTAGAGCCTAGAGGGCTTGTTGGTTAAGTCCAGGACCAGTGTAACGAAGGGGCTCCACCAAGCAGTCAGACCATCCTTTAGCCTAGAGGATCTTTAAGTCATCTTAACATCCTAAGAGCGTTTTATTTACACTGCCACAGAACAGACAGAGGGGTGGATGTAGCTTTCTTTTTATATTTGTACATTTACATCACGTAACAGATGCCCATTCAGGGCAACTCACAATGTATACAGTTACAGTACAATCCTAACGAGTCAGTTTTTTTTATAATGGTGCATCGTCTCAAAGCAGCTGTACAATATTATATGATCAATATGGCCAATTCCAAATTGAGCAATCCTAGGGCGACAGTGAAAAGGAGAAACTCCTTGAATATAGAAGGAAGAAACCTAGGGAGGTCCAACACTCAAATAGGGACCCGACCTGCTTGGGTGGCCTAGATCTTAATTGAAATAATTGAGTTGTATTAATAGTAAAATTAAGTAAATTATATAATTTAAATAAATAATAAAGTTGTCTAAATGTACCAAAACATTAAGATATTGAACCACTGCTTGAGGTAGGGTGGCATCTGGTCAGTGCCCCCCAGCCCCCTACTTATTGCTTGGGCTGCCCCATTGTAGATAATTAAGGGTTTAGAAGTATACTGTTCACAAAAATTAGAGGCTATCCCATAATGAAAGATCCCCTAATTTTTGTGAGCAGTATATAAATAAAATGCATCTTTTGGGTGTGAGGTCGAAGCCTCACCTGTGTAGCAGATGCACTGCCTGTGATTCTCTAGATCCCAGTATGTCCAATTTTTATTTGTGTTCTCTTTATTTACCTTCAGGACTGCGAAGACGTTTAGGTGATTTGCAAAAATATAGAATATTTGAATTGCTTCACAAACTTTCAAGCACCAAGTTTCTTGGTTTCATGTTGCACCCACTTTATTAATCTGGATTCATCTGGATTGGGTAATCCACTTGGATGTGGATCCCCTTTATCAAGCCAAGTTTGTTGTTCCATTTTGACCTGCATTCACTGCATAACGCAGCACATTACACAGCAGAAAGGGCTGAAAAACACCGTCTAGTTAACAGTTTATTTACATTGTGAGCTTTGAATAATGCGCCAACTCTGTCAAACTGGTCTTTTGTTAAACGAGACCAACAAGCTACAAGTGCCCAAAATAGCTCGAGCTTTTGTTTATACTACCAATGGTCAGAATCTACTAATCTTTACACCCCTGGAATAAAGAATGGAGGGGACTGTGGTAGAACATAATTATTGAAAAGCACAAGATCAGTTCTGGAACAGGACATTTGGTTAGAAGCATGTCACTAAGTAAACGTTGTGAAGAAAACACACCACAGCTCTCGCCATACTGAAACGAAGATACCTGGTACTTTGCTGCCATCATGTGAGATTCCTACCAGCACACGGAAATGAATACTGTTTACCCACAAGCCTTCTGTACACTATCGATTCATGGCAGTTTAGCAAACTAATTCTTCTAAATAAATCAATGCAAGTGATTCATCCAATGCCCTGTGTGGGAGGGGCTCCTGAGACCTATGTTTCATGCTGCACCCAGAGCCCAACATCGTTTTTTTCTCTTTGTGCACAGTAGCATCTATACAAGACATTAATAAAATGCCACAATGAAGGAAAGAAGGTAATGTTGAGAAAACAGTGGATGCTGAAACACAAAACTGTAAGATGCATAAGCGATTTGGGGGGTAGGGCTTCCATGTGCTAGAGTAATGTAAATGAATCCAAAGACAATTCAGCTGCATATTCAACCCCTTATTATACAACATTATAAAGTACAAAGCAAACTTAATTTTCACGGGTCGGCCCAGGAAAAAATGTACTGTAAAATTTCATGATTCAAGTGTAAATTGATTGACAGTTATAATGTGAATGTTCACGGTTCTACTATGACTTTTAGATGGTAATTTGGCCACTTCATGTTTCTACTGTCAAATTTCATGGTATAATTGTAAACCTGGTTGAATATGAACTGACCATAAAATATTTCACAGTCCTACCATGAATTTTGATGTTCATTTGGCCACTTCATGGTCCTACTGACAAAGTTTACAATACAATTTTTCCTGGGGACTCTGTACTCAAAATGCTTTACACAGTTTGAAAATATCCTAACAAAACCGACAAAAGTGGTTCTTTTTCGTCTGAATTACAACAAATTTAAGAAAACAGAGTGAGCAAATATAAAATAAAATATCCGGACCACTGGACATGGTCATACGACGCATCAAGAGAATTTTATTGATATACTTTTCACATAAATTAGGGGATAATTCATTATGGGATAGTTCATTTTGAAATTTGAAATTTGATATTTCTTTGTGAACAGTATACTTCCATAAATGGGTACCACACAATGGACAAGCCTAAGCAATGAGTGAGGGGTGGGGGCACTGACCAGATGCCACCCTACCTCCAGCAGTGGTTCAGTATCTAAACGTTTTGGTACATTTAGACAATTCTACTGCTACACAATTTCTTATGATGTGGCCTAGATGATCCCAACGGCATTTCACACACTTAAAAAAGAACGAGCTGTCGAAGACTGTCCATTTATATATGCAATTATTCTTATCCTTATACATGCAAATGATTGTTACGATAATTTACATTAAATAGCTTTAAATTTAAGACTGTTGTCTCCATCGTTAGGTTACCATTATAATCGATGATGTTTTTTTAATGTACTCATATTTTAAAAATATATATACCTAAGTAAATATGGTTGAGCTTGTGTGTGCTCATTTCTATGTAAATAAAACAATGGATATTTTTTGCACAGGGAACATTCTGGTTTCTGGCTTAAGCTGGAAAAAGGAAAGGTTGCACCCTGTTCCGTGTGAGTCACAAGGTTTAAAATAAGTTCCAGTTTGGAAGCAAAAGACTTTGTACTTGTGTAAGTGGGTGAGTGAGCGTGCTTTTGGGGGTTCTGCAGAAAAAATGTGAGAACCATTGGCTTAACCATATCGTTTAACCCCATCTTCACCCCAATAACATGGAAACCATGTCTAGACTGGGCATCAGGTCATCACAGGGGGCATGGCTAGGAGGCTGGGTTTATTCTTTCTTTCTTATAACATTTAGAGCTTTTTTGCTACTCTCACCCCAGGCTTACTCCAGGTGCTTTGAGGCAATGGTCAAAAATAGAAATCAATTTTGTTTTGACCCTGACATACACACACACACACACTAACTAAATCACAAGGGGACACATTAGATACACCGTCTGACTTATTGCATGACTTTGGAATGTGGGAGAAAACCTGAGTACCCTAAAGAAACCCGAAAAGACACAGGGAGAACATGCAAACTCCACATCCGAGCCAGAACCAGACGGTCAATAATATTTTGTTTCATAATTTGTATCATAAGTATCATTGATGTATTGGATCCAAAACATTATAATACAATACATTTATAATAAAACTGTATGCAAGAGCAACTGACATGTCAGCTATAGCTGAACTTTCTCAGTGAGACTTAAATTGAAAGTTTCTCGAATGTTAATCCATGGAGATTATGTGATTAATAAATGACCTGAGTAAAGCAGGCAGAGGGACACTGTGATGTATAAATACTGCATAGTTTCTTTCCACACACCCTTATTATCTAAATCAGGTGAGGGTTTGTAAATAGGAGCACTAGGTGTGGACAAAAGTAACAGATCAAGGTTGGGTGCTGATCCTGAATCAGCACTCAGGAATTCAGTGCAGGCACAAATGGAATGCAGGGTTAATTCATCAATCTTATGCGACTGCTTAAACATGCCCTGTAATAACCTGGTTGATTTCCAGTGGGGACACGAGAGGCTGGTCAGGGGATCCCTCGGTGATCCCTCCTCCAATATCCTCCCACATTCTACAGACATGCACGTGTGTCTAGTGTCTGTTTACCCTGTCTTTGCATCATGGGCTTCTGACTAGGCACAGGCTTTACCACAGCCCTAACCATGATCAAGCATATAGGAAAATGAATGAATGACCATACGTACTACTCATAAACATTAAGAGATGCTTCCAAATGAAATGTCCCCTAATTTCTGTGAGCAGTGTATACAGGAGAAAGATGTGCAAAAGTTTTGGGCATGTGAGCAAAAATGCGACAGAGTAAGAATGCTTTCGAAAGTGTTAATGGTTTTGTCATCAACGTGAATGAACAAAAGACAAATATAAATCAAATAAATATTTGATTTAACCTCAAGACAGCATCAATTCTTTTAGACACACGTGCACAAAGCCAAAAAAAAAAAAAAAAAAACAGGTGAGGTTGCGGTTGTGGTTTCATGTAACAAGACAAACAACATGGTGATCTGATCTGTGGATCTGTGGTTAGTTTTTCATGTTTGAAACATCTTCACAAACTTTTGTGCAAGTATATA